>PVHY01013747.1:0-40435 GCA_004024945.1 Uropsilus gracilis
TATTACTCATCAATTAAAAATGACAAATTTGATGAATTTATGGAAACCTGGATGTACCTAGAAGAAATCATTCTAGCAGAAACGAGCCAGATAGAAAGGGACAGAAACCAAATGGTTTCACTAATATATGGTCAACCAAATGAAACTGCACAAGGGGAGAATGGGGACCAGCTGGAGCGGGTGGGAAGGGGAGGTGGTGTGTGACCCCCAGGGACTGAAATGATGTGAAATATATATAAATTAAAAAATTATTAAAAAAAAAGAAAGAAAGAAAGAAAGAAAGAAAGAAAGAAAGAAAGAAAGAAAGAAAGAAAGAAAGAAAGAAAGAAAGAAAGAAAGAAAGAAAGAAAGAAAGAAAAATAAAAAATAAAAAAATTCTTTTGATCCTGTGAAAAATATACTGGCTAACAGTGGGAATCAAGGGAGAGAAAAGGGAATAGGGAATGAAAGGGAATAAGGCATTGGTACTGAAGATTTAGTGAAAGTAAGTGAAGCATGTGCACATTTAAAATAAGACATTTTCCCCAAAATTTAATACATATATAAATAATTGACAAATCAATATACTTTTCAAATATTATTGGATTTAGTTTATTACTATTTGCTGATGATTTTTGCATCTATGTTCATAGGGGTTATTTGTTTCACAAATTCCTTTGCTTGTATCATCTTTGCTTTTAATATAAAGGTCATATTGGCCTCATACAATACTGTAGTATGTTTTCTTTCCTCTTTTATTTTCTGGAAGAGACTGCACAGAATATATGTTAATTTACCTTAAATATTTGATGGAATTCAATGCCTTTCTTTTGAAAGATTTACTATTGTGTGTTCTTTTCACAATTATGTTTTACTTTAAAATATATAGCTAATTGGTTTATTTCATCTTGCTGAGTTGTGGTAGCTTGCAGTTTTCAAGGAATTAAGCCATTTCATCTAAGTGGGAAAATGTATGCGTATAGTTTTTATATAGTACTTCATAATTCTTTTAATTCTGTGGAGTCAGTAGTGATATTTGTTCTTTATGATTTAGTTATTTGTATTTTCTTTTTTCTTTGTAAACTTAGAGGATTATCAACTTTAACAAGTTTTTCCCCCAAAGACTGTTTTTGATTTAATTGATTTTCTCCATTTTTTTTCTGTTCTCAGACTCATTGATTTCAGTTTTTATATTTATTATTTAATTTCTTGTTTATTTGACTACTTTATAATTAGTCTTGTAAGTGACTAATTGACATTCAAGTTTTATTGTAACTTTCCTTTCCTGTTGATTGAACTTTCTTTGTGACCATCACATGGTACTTCCTTATTTCTGCTGTTTTCCACTTTTCCAAGTCAGGCCTACTCTTTACAATTTCTACTAGATCAGATTTCTATTTACCAAGTCACGGCAAATTCATTTTTTCTTTTATTGTGAACAAAATCTAAAGCATTCTAAGAACTGTTATTTATTGTGTCACTACTCGTTACTAGAAACTGTGTTAAAATCTTTAAATTCATTTTATCTAACTAAGTTTTTCTGACTACAAAGTGACAGAAATCAATACTACATTATATAGCATTCTGGTAGACTCCAATATTCTCCTTTTATTAAAATATTTTAACTTTAATATTAGAATTTTTTATTATAATGTTTATTGAAATAAAGTTGGTTACATTGCTGTATTTGGGGATTATAACTTTAAATATCCACAAATGTATTTTTTTTATAACATGCGTACCACTCTTGTTCCAGTAATACTCCATCATGGTACATTGGGTCATTTCCTTCCTCACACTCATGATTCCACTTTTGCCTTATGGATGCCTCAGTTTGCAGTCAGATGTCAATTATTTATTACTGATTTGCTTTTGTCTCATCTTTTTGTTTTTCAATATTTGACATATAAATGAGCTCATCCAGTATTTGTCTTTCTCCTTCTGACTTATTACACTTATATCATTATTCTCTCCGGTTCCATAAATATTATCAGAAATGGTAATAATTCATCTTGTTGATAATAGGTAGATTCCACAGTGTGGAATATCCACATATATATGTACATATAAATATATGTATATGTACATATTTCTCATATTTTTGGATCAACTCTTATGTCATTGGGAACTTTAACTGTTTCAAAAACTTAATTATTGCAAATAGGGTCACATAAATATCAGAGTACATATATACCTTCAAATTAGTGTTTTTGTATTCTTAGAGTAGGTACCTAGGAGCAGAATTGCTATGTATATGGTAGGTCTAAATTTAGTATGTTGAGAAAACTCCATACTCTTTTCCACAGTCTACATTCTCACCAACAGTGTATGTGGGATTTTTTTTCCACACACCCTTCCCAACACCTGTTGTTTCTGGCCTTTTTATATTGGCCATTCTTATAGGTATGAAATGGTATCTCATTGTGGTTTTGATTTGCATTTTCCTGATGAAAAGTGTGATGAGGATTTTTTCATGTGCCCATTAACCAATGTATAAAGAGGAAAATCTGAAAGCACAAGCTACTGTGGGTGATTCACACCAAATATATTCCACTGCTAACAAAACTCTATACATATCATTGACTTGTTTAGAAAATTACAGTGCATTAGTTTATTTAAAGTTTCTAAAAGTAAGAATTATGTCAATAAATGAAACTGTATTTAACTGTTTTTTAAAGGTCAATGACCACAAAATACTTAACTTCTCTAGGTTTAACACACTATAGATAAGTGTTATTCAAGGCACAATTTAAGAAATATTTCTCTAACTAATCTTTTTTTTTACAGAAAGATCAGCCCTCCTTAGTTATACACCCAAATTATAGAAGTTTAGCACCTGTTGCAGTGTATTCAAATCATACTGAGGAGTCATTTCCTCTGCTCAGAAACAAGGACTTATTTATTTTAAGGTGACTCTTGAAGCATTCGAATCAGTAGTTCTAATAAGCAAAAATATGTTGCAGTTAAAGTTTGCTCATGGAAGGAGTTTCAGAAATCATTACGGAGATACTATAGGTTTTTCAAGGACGATCTTGCTCCAAGTATCTCTGGACACCTGAAATCTTATTTAGGCTTTTGACTTGATGTCACAATAAAACTGTTTGATGTGTAGGCTTAATCATTTATTTTTATTTTAAATCAAGACTTTTTTTTTCTGTATCCAAGATTCTGAAACACTGGTCTATCTAAAGTTTCCCAACAGCAGTTAAGCAAGTTCAACTTTAAATTCTGTCAGAAGACTGGAATGGAGTTCTGCTGGATCAAGTGACTTTTGCTCATTTAGTAACATGCAGGTTCTTTTGATTTGTGTGTCATCCTCATAAAACAGGTGGGGTACTGTATTAGTTATACACATAAAAACTCCATTGGAGTGGTGATAAACTTCATTCAGTGATATAGTTTTAATCATTCATGTTTAATATTTTGAGACTGTTTACATCAATTTTCATCAACTACTGATCTGTTTACCTTAATGATTTTAGGTAGCCAAATTTTTAAAAAACAGGCCTATAGTCTCCTGGGACATTCAGATTTGCCTTTCAAAGTCTAAAATTTCACTCACAAAAATTATCCCACACCATCGGTGAATAATATATTTAAACTATGATGCCTACATAGTATTTAGCAAGTACTTTCACATTTGATCCTAATAACACTTTTATGAGGTAGATAAAATCAGGACATTGTCAGACAGACAGAAAAACAGCTCAGTCAAAATGTAAATCATTGCTTTTTTTATTATCTATAATATATATACCATCCTTTATATCTACCATCAAGATGGGAAATTTTGTTTTCTATTTTATTTATGTTTTTATAGTTATTTAATTTTTTAAGAATTATTTTTATAATCAGAAGCAATAATTGTTTTGGTTTAGAACCAAATTGTGTTCTAAGTAAATATCAATTCCAAAAAGAAAATCAGATCCATTATTACATTTTTTTGTCAGGAATGAATATTAAATAGCTATATTACCAAGTAAAACAGACAACTTTTAGAAATATAGCTAGACAACAAGAAATCAACTCTTATTATCCTGTTCACCAATGTTAGAAGGATATGCTTCACAATCATAAAACTTGCAGAATGCAGCGAATTTCTACTTGGATTTTCAGGTAGGAAATGGGACAAATGACATCATTAAAGAGTAAGATGTATTTATACATATATATTTATTAAAATAGGTGAGTATCAACATCATCTGCATGAAGGAGGAAAAAACAATAGGAGATATAAATTACTAAAGACAAATGAATTCTCAAAGAAGGAGCAGGAACTTGGGTAAGAATAATTGACAAATTTCTCTGAGATGAACAAAGATGTTATTTCTCTCATAGTTAGAAATTGTTTGCCACACAGTGCCTAATCTTTTTTCTTATATATTGCTCCTGAGTTTTAAGCTCTCTCTGTCATTCATATCCACTAATGGGGAACAGCGATGATGCATGTGGCTCAAGACTGACAAGAATGTTTGTTTCACACAATAATGTTTGCCTAACTACACTAAGGTGACTGCTTCAAAGTACCATATGCCCAAGACATGTGAAGGACAATTATGGTCACCACTTATATATCAAAGAATTTTGATTGTTCATCTGAATCTCATACATTATTTGTTAGGTCACTTCTTGGCTTCAAATATTAAAAGCACTGTGTATATATGTTTGTATGTGTTTTAAATTTACATTTCAGTGATCAGAGTTGACTGAATGATCCCATTAAATGACCATTCCCTTTTCACATGTAAAGTTTATTCAAAATTATATTGTTAATGTTAATAAGAGCGTGAACTGATGTTTTGACAGTCTTTTTACATGTTTTAATTAAATTCTCATAGATTCTTGAGGAAGAGCATTAAAATGAACATGACTTGAAAGCTATGCAAGGAGCACAAAAATAAAAGCATAAATATATAAGAAATTATTTTAGAGTTTTTAAAGTTGATTTTCATATTTTGTATACCTCTTTCCCTCAAAACATGCAATGATTCCTATTAAAGTCACTTAACAAAATAGCAGTTCAAAACTGCTTTCTGATTTCTTCCACCTAGATATTTATTACATAGTAAAATGCAGAACATGATTTAAAGTTTATCTAAAAATATAACATAGCAGATAAGAGTTTAGACTTGAAAATGAATTGTCCTATGTTCAAACAGTAGATCTACCACTTACAAGTTGTTAGATTTTGGGAAAATTTTCAACTTCTTTATATTTTTACCTCACTTCTTTACCTATAATCCTCATAAAATTTTGAAAAAAGCTATTGTCTGTAAAACTCCTCCTATGGTGCCTGGTATATAGTAAGTGACCAGTAAATCACTACCTTTTATATACTCAGCAGATAAAAAGCTATAGTAATAAACAATGGTTTAGTCTGATAAAATAATATAGCTTATATAGTAATAAACACATCCATTAAGTCACCTCAAAGGACCTACTTGAATCTCCCTTAACACCTAGATACTTAAAAGGCACAGCATTTCTTAAGGTTCAAAGGAAGCCAGAGTAAATTCCTTTATAAAAATGCAATATATATCTATATATATATATATAAATTCTAAAATGCATATCACTTGTGAAATGATTAAGTTTTCCTTCCATTGCCCATAAATAAACAAAAATTTTATCATCTAGAGTAATCTACCTTTACTATGTTAAAAGCATACTAGGCCAGAAGCAAGATAAAAGTTAAGATTCCATGGCAATCTCCCTTAACTGTAATTAGCAGCTAGGTTTTACAAAGAATGCAATTTTATCTGTGAAAATCCCTAAACTACTAGCCTATATTTTGGCCTGGAATTTTGGAAGAATATTCATGCTTATAACTACCTTTGCTAAATCAGGAAAAAACATTCTTGTGGTTTTTGTGATTTTCTCTTTGTTAAGTTTTGCCATGGATGATCTTACAGTTTAAGTGAATTTCCAGATCTGTGGGTTTAGAAACTCTAACTTCAGCCCTGAAAGTTTTTCTCTCTCCAGAATCCTTACTTATTGGAGAGACTTGTAGCTATCTCTGCTGCAAACCAGGGCCTCTCCCAGCAGGTAAAACTGCCTGGTGAATCCACCCCTCAGAGGCGTGTCAGTACCATTTCCTGGAGCAATCTCACAGGGTGGTTCCACTTTCCGTTTGCACTCAAATACTTTGCTGCCTCCTCTGCAGTTGCCAGACCTGCTTCTGCTGCTACTCAGGTAACTCTCTTCTCCCTGGCAACACTACAAGCAGAAGTGACTGATAAATGGCTTCTACATGTGTCTGCTTGTCCTTCTTCCTACCCCTTTTTTTTCATGATTTCTCTCTCTCTCTCTCTCTTTGTTCCAAAGGGAGAACATTTGTGGGACCTTGCTGATTACTGAGAAGATGAGCTCAAGCTATTGGAGTGAGATGAATCACAGCAGTTGTGGGACCCAGCAGCCCCCAGAGATACTGCAGTGCCAACCCCAGCACTACCACTGCTACCATCAGCCAAGTCTAACCCAGCAGGTTCCTGAAAAAAATGTAGTATATGAGCGAGTGAGGACCTACAGTGGGCCCATGAACAAAGTGGTTCAGACCTTGGACCCCATCGGCTCACGGGAAACGCTCTCCCCCCTCAAAACTGCCTCCTCCTGCCAAAATTTGGTTTGGAGCGACCAATCCCAGGTACCACAAAGATAGATATCCCAGGCTAGTCGAGCGGGGAAATCTCAATACTTCATTTCTTTCCTTTCTCCTCTGCCTCTGTTCTTTAGGATTCTATATCTTGGTGATTTTTACAAACATGTGCAATTGACAATCACCCAAATTCTATCTCCTGGTTGTTCTTTCATTATTAATGCCTGTATTGTTTGTTGATTTTCATAATCAAAGTAGAACATACGATGTGTCATTATTTTGTTGGATTGGTTAGAACATCTGTTTTGAGGTATTATTTTGCCCTTACTACAAAGCAATTTTCAACTTGAATACAATATTATTATTTTATAGAATATTCACTTCCAGTCAGATTTAAACAGTTTTCTTATTTTTGTATCAAATATGGTGATGCATTGACAATAGCATGAATGGGACAACAAGCATTTATTTGTGGTCAGCTAATATGCTGCTCCAAGGCAGGCACAAAATTCTATTGAAAAAGTGAAATATTTTTAATCTCCTGAAAATGACACAATGGTTCCTATGTAGTCAGGGTGAAAATTTATGAATATTGGCAAGAAAGAATATTGGAAGAATTGATAGAGAATTCACTAGGAGTCATAGAATTCCACGTAGAAAGCAAAATTTAAGCAAATGTTACATAGTTGCCTCCTTAGCGCAGTAGGTAGTGCATCAGTCTCATAAGCAAATGTTACATAAAAGATAAAAAAGGGGACACTTTAAAATGAAATAAGTTTGTTTTTAAAGTGGAAATTTTAGCATATCTTTGCTAATAATCTTGCCAATGGATGTAAAAGAACATTGCAAGACTGTATTAACAGCTCTGTCTGTTCTCATTCTTTACCTCTCTTTATATTAAAATTTGCATGATTTTAAGCTTTCTGAAACTTCTGTCAAAACTGAAATCATATATTTAAGATGTAATTTATAACTCAAAAGCAACCATTGGAATATTCTATGTTGCACTATGATATCAATCTGGAAAATTGTGCATTAATTTTCAAAAATCACAATTTAAGATAGGAAAAAATTCTAAAGTATATAATCAAGCCATTTTAAAAGAATTTTTAAAAATATTGATATAGCTGCAAATGCTACAATTTTGCTCTTTTATTTAACTACTACATAAATATGAGGAGAAAGTATAAAAAATAAACACAGAATTTACTGTCATTTATTTCCTAGTTGAGAAAAACTCCACTTGCATTGAAACCACAGGGAAGAAATATATGAAGTTTAAAATATACTAGTTTGTATAGTGATTATAACATAAAATTTAAATCCCATGGTCTGTATTAGGATATTAATGTGCAACAAAATGAGTGTTATTTATGTTTCATAATAGCCCCAATTTCAAAGTCAAAAACAAGTTACCATTGGCTAAAATTAGTCAACCTTTCATAGACATTTAAACATATTAACTTGTTTTCTCAAATACCTAATAAAAGAAGATACGTAGATATAAATGTAAAAGCTGAAACTTGGTAAATTATAAACATTCACTAGTGAAAGAATTGTATAATCACATATTATTTCATGTTCCATTGTTCAGCTTTCCTTTTTTATAATGCCAAGGCAAACTGTTCAAGCTGTTTACAAGACTTGGTCTTTCTTCCTGAAAATTGTTAACATGATCTTTGCAAGTCTATTTCCATCCTGAAATGTAATTCCCCATAGTGGAATATATAAAGAATCTTAAGTACATAAAGTTTGGTCACAGAAACTGGAATCAGAGATTGAAATAGATGATGTTATAAAATTGAATTTTTTATAATAAAAAAGGAGAGAGGTAAAGGCAGTGGTGCAGGAGATGATGCTAGAGAGGTGGTAAAGGAACAAAATAAACTTCATTCCCATAGTAAAACAAGAGAATACTTGACTATAAAATTTAAAACTGCTTTCAGTGTCTAAGGGTATCAACAAATCCAGTAAAGGATAATTCAACAAGAAAAATTCTATAAAACTGTCACAAAGAATGTGACTAAAAAACCTTTTTATTTCCCTTTCTTTGTTTATTGGCAGGATGACATTGTACAAAGTGGGATCTAGATTTGATCTAAAATTACCTTTATACTAAAAAATGGGTAAGCTGTGGCAGAAGCATTATAGTGCATGCCAAGTACAAGCCAGCAATATATTTTATTTGAAAAGTTTTGCCTTATTTTCATGTTTTAATCAAGTCTCTCCTTAATATGTCATGCTTTGGAGTTGGTGTTTAACAATTAGATTATAATGTTTGTGATCATGACAGCCATCAAAATGGGTATTATAATCAACTGCTAGTCATCATGAAATCAATTAAACTTTTGCAATAATTGTTTTTAGAATGATGTTGTTTGGATGGTATTCAGAGAAATCATAAGATGTTTTAAAAATATTTATTTGCCAGTTGTAATATATGTTCCTTTTGAGAAATCAAAATTGATATTTTCTTGCTTTGATTCTGGAGCTTGACTTTATTTTATGCAGTAAGAATTTTAGATTTAACCAAATGTCATTTGTAGCAATTTAGTGTTTTCTATTTTGGGCTTTTCAGTACATGTCTTTCATCTATTCCTTTTTGTACACTAAAGTAGTATTTATAGACAAACATTTTTAATTTCTCTGGATAAAATATGGCTTTGTTTCCTGTCTATACTTTGTCAGTCAGATATATTTTATGACTCCCTGGTTATTATTTTGTGTGACTGATAGTTTTCAACAGAGAAAATTGAATACAGAAACTAGTCACTGATGAAACTGTCCAAAGTGATAATAAAATTAAACTTACTAGTTTTATCCACATGAACCAGTCTAATAATCAAATAGGTGTTAAAAAGGTCATAGATACATTTTAAAGCTGAACAGAGTCTTGTAAAGAAATAGAGCTCTAGAAGCTACATAAAACAAAAAAACAATAACTTGGTAAAGTTAAACCTTTCTGAAAGCTTAAATATTAACCTATCATCATGAACTCAAAATTAAACACTGCCTTCAATGAACAACATAGATATGAATTACTCATTGAGCATACATTTTCCCCTTCAATTAAGTTAGCTTTTCATAAAGTTCAAAACATTTTCCATGTGTGTGAAGGAAATCAATAACTCAGTTGTGTGTGAGAGATGCATCATAATAAAAAATTTTTAATACCAATCACTCATTGAGCTCATATTAATTAAATGCTAGATATATAGGACGTGCCAGACCAATACTACTTGCTTATCCAAAGAGCCTCCACATCGAGGATAAAAATGCACAGTAGAGTTTGTCCCATAGGCGAATTTTTCATTTTTAAGTATTGTTTTGTATTTTGGACATCAATGTTTTATTAAATATTTTAGTGCAAGAAGTTGCTATAAGGGCTACTTTTTCTTTGAAATGAGACTTATGACCTAATTTAATTTTAGAGCTCAGTCCAGGGACGTATGTATATTTAGGAATGGTCTCTGCTCTCAATAATTGCTTAACTTTAGGTTATTACTGTTTATGAGATCTTTTCATTTGCTTTCAAAGATTGTGGGTAACTTCTCTAGTGCCAGAACTTCTACATACTATCAGAAAATTTTCCTGCTCTTGTGGAAGGGTGTGTTGCTTGATACATTGTCCTTCAAGGGCGTGATCACTCAAGTGAATGATTGTTCAGGGAAGTAGGTTGCCTGAAAAAGGAATGAGGTCATAGGATAAAGAGGACTGCATTTGCAGCTTTATGTTTACAATTAAATGAAGTTATACAAATTGCAAGGGCAAATCATAGCTGATTGAAATACCCAAACCATTGTCTCTTGTTTAAAGGGAGGGAAGGTTTGGTTTGTTTAATTGCTGGGTATTTAATCAATGGCACTTACAAGGTGTCCCAGGGGATGGGGTGATGGGGACAATGGGGATTGGACTTAGGGGAAGGGGGGGTGAACTTGTCCTTTTTCCGGCAAGATTCAAATTTCTTTTCTTGAAAATATTAAAATGAACGGGAAGATTTGCCTTAGTTTGGTTTTGTCTAAACCTTTGCTTTGTTTCTTTTTCCACATATAAGTTACATCATCCAATATTTATATTTCTCTTACTAGTTTAGCATACTCACCTCCAACCTGATTTAAGAATACCAAAGGGAGTGGGGGAAGGTGGAGAGCATAGGTGAGAGGGCTTCTTTGCATTACTGTTGAGGGCTATGGGTACATTGGTAGTGGGTGTGGTATGGTAACATACATTTGAAGAGATGTGAATTTATATTTCTAAATTATATATAGTTTTATAAATCATTGTTACCTCAGTAAGAAAAATATGATTTTTAGAAAGCATGCATTATAAGACACTGCATATATCATTTTCTATCCATATCTTAGCTTACTTCAGGAAAAGAAGAGAAAAAATCCAGGAAAAGGTTTTTTACAAATGGAAGTTCTGAGTTATACAGAAAGGATGAGGAGAAAAGACATTTATTACTAGTACATTTTATTGTTTTCCTTATAGGAGAACTGAATCAAAGAGTTCCTTATAAATAAAGGATGTGTTTGTTTCATCTAAAAAGATTTTATAATTTACATGCTTATTGTACAAAGTTGAGAACATCACAACAATAATATAAGAGAAGTATTTAACCATGTTACTTGCTTTGAAATGTTCTAAAATAAGCATCTCCCATACTATTCAGGGAATTTATTTAAGTGGCAGCTTGCCTTGGCAAATTCTGTCAACATAAATGTCAGGTGTTATGAAAGATTTTGAAATTGCCTGTCCTAGACTGTTCGTAGGTCACTTTTATCTTAGTGAGGTAAATAACATAGGTCACTTTTATCTTAGTGAGGTAACGTCGGTTTATAATATTGTATATGATTTAGAATTAAAAGATAAAACTTGCCAAATATATGCTATCATTATTAAATTCAGTGATTCTCATAGTCATTAAGTCCAACAGGAGCAGTATCCACAAGGCTCCATAATTTTCATTCTTGGAACATTTTACTGTAATTACTTTTAATGCTTTCTTGTAAGCTTTACTCAGGTTTTGTTAATCTTTTAATTATTTTAATAAATATAAAGTTTGGGCCACACAGCTTCACACTTCCAACTGTACACATGACTCACTCATCCTCCACCAAAGTTCCAATGCCAATATTCTTATCAATTTCCCTTTCTCACCCCCAGTCTGTCTTTTAACCAGTATTAGTTTCACAGACTGTAGGAATTATTTTTACTATGTTTTGCCAGTTTGTTTCTTTTGGTGTGATTTTTCTTCAAAAATTGAGTGAATCCAGAATTCATGAACTAATTAACTTTTACTTTCTGATTATATAACTCGGCATAATCAACTCAAGATTCATTCATTTTGTCCCAAAGAGCACCAATTGATCTTTCTTAATACTGGAATAGTATTTAATTAATTATGTATTCCACAATTTCTTTTTTTTTTAATTTAACATAACATTGGTTTACTACAATGTGTGTGATTCAAAGGCATAGGTTCTGTAGCTTCCCTACAAGAGACTATGCAGGTGTTTCTTTTCCCATAATGTTTTCCTTTGCAAAGGAGCAGCAGCAACTCTCCTGCCCACCTCTGATCCTGTGACTATGCAGAAGCCTCTCTTTTCCTTTCTCCTTTCCGTGATAAATCTATTATTTTAAAATGTAAAAACAAACATACCAAAAAAAAAGCCCAAAACACAAAGGCATAGGTCTACATGTCCTCAGATGCATGTCACCACACCACACCGACCACCAAGGAAGTTTCTGCCCGCCACTAAAATCCATTGTGCCCCTGGCCCTTGTGGTTCTTCCCCTATTCATGCCTTCTCCGTACAATTGAAAAATTGTATCCTCAATTTCTCCACAATTTCTTAGTGATCTGTTGATGGATATTTACGTTGATTTCATAACTTGGTTATGTGAATTTTGGTGCTATGAATATAGCAATATATACACCTTTTGTATTAAAGTGTTCATATTATATGAATAAACACCTACCAGTTACTGGATTGCAGACTATTTCTGCTTTAAATATTTTGAAGAATCTCCATGTTATTTCCACAGAGGCTGCATTAAGTTTCATTTCTAACAGTGGGGGAATGTTCTATTTTCTTCCCATACTAGACAACATCTGTTGTTTCGACTCATGTCATTTTCAATGGTGTGAGTTGAATTTCATTGTGGATTTGATTTATAATACATGATTTTCAGCATTTTGTCACATACCTGTAGGTCATCTGAATATCTTCCTTAGAGAAGTGTCTATTTAGGTCATTTACCCATTTTTATATTGTTTGGTTTTGTATTGTTGTTGAGGTGTATGAGCACTTTATGTATTTTGGAAGTTAACTTTTATTGAATGGACTAATATCTTCTAGTCCACAGACCTTTTTGTTTTGTGGTGGTTTGTTTTCCTATTAAAAAAATTTGATGTAATCCCTTCCTCCCTCCCTCCACCCTCCCTCCCCCCCTCCCTCCCTTTTTGCATTTGACTGTATAAATTTCCCAGCACAATTTGTTAAAGAGGCTTCTCTTTCTGCATTATACAGTCTTAGCCCCTTTGTCAAAGACTTCCTGCCAGTATTTGTGTATTTATCTCTGATCTCTCAACTTTATTTCATTGGTCTCTTTTGATCTTTCTGTTTCAGTACTATCTACTGTTTTGATTGTTCTCTGTGTGTAGTATAGTTTGAAGTCAGGAAAATAATACTTTCATTTTAACTTTTTGCTGTCAGAATTACTTTGGCTATTAAAGTTCTTTCGTGGTTCCATACAAATTTTAAAATTGTTCTATTTCCTTGAAAATTAATATTATAATTATGAAATATATGCAATTATGGAGTTACATTGAATCTCAATTGCTTTAAGTAATAATGGACTTTTTAACAGTGTTTATCTTTTCAATTCATGCTCATAGGATATCTTTCCATTTCTGCCTAGTTTTATTTCTTTTGACAGTATCTTATAAGTTTCAATGTATAGGTCCTTAACCTTCTTTGTAAAGTTTACAAAGTTTACTTCAAAGTATTTTATCATTTAAGTGTGTTTGTAAGTGGAATTTTCTCTTCAGTTCACTTTCTTCAAATTCATTGATTGCATGTAGAAATGCAAAATTTTATGCTCATTATTTTTTATTTTTAAAACATTTTAGTAAAGTGACATTGGTTTACAATACTGTGTATGATTCAGAATATAGAATTCTGTTTCTTCAAGTCTTACCACACCACACTCATAGCCCTCTACCATATAGTTGACTGTTACCCCACTTCTCTGCTCTTTACCATCCTGATTAATTTTTACAGTTAGATTTCTAGGTTTTGGTTTTGGTTTAGTTTTGTTTGATTCTTTGCTTTGTTTCTTTATATTCCACATATGAGTGAAACCATGTGGCATTTTTATCTTTTTCCTTCTGCCTTATTCCACTTAGTGTTCCATTCATGTTGTCATAAAAGGCAAGAGTTTATTTTTACAGCTGAGTAGCATTCAATTATGTATACATATCACAGCTTCTAAATTCTCTCATCTGTTCATAGGCTCTTAAGTTGATTTCATAACCTGGCAATTGTAAATAGTAGTTATAATGAACATATGAATGCCTATAAAATTGTGGACTCAGTTTTGCATTCTTAGAATAGATATCTAAGAGTGGAAATGCTAAATCACTAGATACACACATTTTTAATATTTTTAGAAAGTTCCAGACTGTTTTCCATCAGGGGTGGAACAGTTTATATTCCCACCAACAGAACTAAGAGGGTTCCTGTTTTTTTATATCCTTACCAACACTTATTTTTCTGCCTTATTACTATGGGTCAGTCTCACAGGGATGAGATGGTATATCCTTGTGCTTTTGATTTGCATTATCCTGATGATAAATGATAATGATGCTTTTTCATGAGCCTGTTGACCCTCTTTTTCATTGAAGAAATGACTTTTTTGGTTGACTTTATTTAATTCAGATAGATTTTTTAACATCAATCTTTTGTAAGATATATAATGTATAAATATTTTCTATCATTCAATGTGGTACATTAACATTTTAATGAAGTTCTTTTTTTCCATACAGAAATAATGTAGTTTGACGTAGTCCCATGTGTTTAGTTTTGCTTTCATTCTCCTCACCATAGGTGTCAAATTACCAAATACATTATTCAGGCCAGTGTCATGAATGCTTAGCTATGTTTTCTTCTATGTGTGTTATGGTTTCAGATCTTATATTTGTTTTTAATCCATTTGGAATTAATATTTTCATGTGCCTTTTTGATCATCTACATGTGTTCTTTGGAGCAATAGCTATTAAAGCTTTTCTGATGGAGACTGAAGAAAAAGATGATAGCTAATTATTCTCCCCCTCCCATATCAAAGTCATATTTATATCCTGTCAAGTCAAATACCACTGGGCATGGTGGCTGGTGCCTGTAAGCTTCAGCCTATGAAGTGGCTGGGGCTAGGACCATGGTTCAAGTCCCACCTGGGGCCCTTAGCGAGACCTAGTTCTAAAAAAATAGCTGGGCGTGGTGGTACGCACCTGTAATCCCAGCTACTTGGGAAGCTGAGGCTGGGGATTGCTTGAGTCTGTGATACCCCGGGCAATGAGACCCTGCGGTTCCATGGGCAATAATAGCGAGACCTAGTCTCAAAAAAAAGTCAAATACCTCCAAAGAACTCTACATAATTATTATTGAGACCAAGTGAGACAGACCTATGCCAGGGAATATCCCAGAGAAGCCAAAGACCTCTCAACTTCTCACAAGACCCTACCATCACCTGATCAATAAGGGTTTTGCAATTTTCTAATGACTCTGCCAGTGCCCATCCAAATTTGGGAGGACCTAGGCCTGCAATGGGGAAAGTACCAGAGTGGCAGCTGTTTTGCAAATTTCTGCAAGATGCTACCAGCACCTTCCAAAACTGGCAGAGTCCACAAGACCTCACACAGGTAAATGAAATAAAAATTTCAAAGACAGTCCAATAAAACAATGAGAACAAAAACTAGTTCTTTGAAGAAATAGACAAACTTCTAACCAGGATCCCCAACAGAATAAATGAGGAATATTCAGTAAGTAGGGTCAAGAATGAAAGAGGAGAAATCACAAAATGTGCTATAGAAATTCAGAAGAAAATTAAAGACTACTATGAACATTTACATGAAAAAAAATTCAATGAACTAGAACAGATGGAAAAATTCTTAGAATTGCAAAATTATTTGAGACTGAATAGAGAAGAAATAGAAAACATGAACAAAGCAATCATAAGCAAAGACATTGAACTGGTAATCAAAAATCTCCTATAAAACAATCCAGAATCAGATTCACAAATACTTCCAAATCCTCAAAGATGAGTTAATACCTGTCTTGTTCAAGTTCTTCAAAATATTGAAAAAAGGAGGAATATTTCTAAACACTGATTCTGACGCCAAGATTACTCTAGCATCAAAGCCAAGCAAAGACAACACACACAAAAAAGTACAGACCAATCTCCCTAAAAAACACAAATAGTAGTAACCTTTAAAAAACCTTAGTGAACCAAATTCAACAGTGTATTAAAGGATTTACATCATAGTCGAGTGGGATTCATACCAGGGACTTAAGAATGGCTAACCCAAAATCAATCAACATAATTCACCACATCAATAAAAAGAAAGATAAGTCATATAGTATTATCAATAGATACTTACAAAGCATTTGATAAGATCCAACATCCATTTGTGATGAAAAAAATGGGATAAACTGGACATACCTTAACCAAAAAAGAAGCCATTTTACAACAAACTCACAGCTAATATTCTCTACTAAAAATTTTCCACTGAGATCTGGTACAATACAATGATGCCTCACTGTTGTTATTTAAGATAGAATTTGAAATTCTAGCTACAGCAATTACAAAAGAGACAGATATGAAAAATTCAAACAGGAAGGAGTAAATTTAGCATTATTTGGAGATAATGTGATAATATACATAAACATCAAGATTCCACCAAAAACTAATCAAAACAATTAGTTTAACAAAGTTATAGCATATGAAATCAACACATAAAAATCAGTTGCCTTCTTACATGCAATAAGATAGAAGAGGAAGAAATTAAGGAAGTAATTCCATTTACAATTATACTAAATAATTACGTATCTGGGAGTAAATCTAACAAAGGTAGTAAAACAATCTATACAAAAAAAAAAAACCCTATAAGACATTGGAAGAAATAAAAGAAGACAAAAAGAAGTGGAAAAATATTTGCTCATGGATAAGAAAAATCAACATTTTCAAAATGCCTACCTAAAACAATTCAGATTCAATGTAATCCCAATAAAAATATCAATGCCATTTTTCAAATATGTGTAACAAACACTACTGAAATTCACATGGGACCACAAAAGACCCCAAGTAGTAGAACCAATACTGAGGAGGAAAGAGAATGGAAGCATCACACTTCTAAATCTTAAATTATATTATAAAACCACAATAGTTCAAACAGCCTGGTAGTGGAACAAAAATATACACACAGACCCATAGAATAAATGTGAGAGGCCAGGAATAAACTGACACCTAGATATGGACAGTTAATCTATGCCAAAGGAGCCATGAACATACACTGGAAGAAGGATAGCTTCGATGTTGCAAAAACTGAAAAGCTTCATACGGAAGAATGAAACTAGACAATTATCTCACACTGTACACAAAAATCATTTCAACATGATCAAAGACTTGACCATAGAACCTAAATCCACAAAATACATAGAAGAAAACATAGGCAATAACCAATAAAAGCCATTAGGGATTTATCCTAAGTAACAAGGAAAACAAAATAGAACATAAACTTGTACTACATCAAACTAAAAACTTTTGCAGTGAAAGAAACCATAACTAAAATGGAAAGATATGAATTCCATGGCTTAAATGTAATTATTGGAACCCTATTGAATGGGAGAAGATATTTCTACACCATACATCTGAAAATGGACTGATATTAAAAATATACAAAAAGAAATTATTACAACTGTACAAAATGAAAATAAATAGCTCATTCTAATAAATGGGTAGAAGAACTAAACAGACACTTCCCTAAAGAAGACATTCAGACTATAAGCAGGCACATGAGTATGTATTCCATCACTTATTATTAGAGAAATACAAATGAAGACCACATGTGGTACCACCACATACCTGTAAAAGAACTGAATAAGTGCTGGCAAGGATGTGGAGAAAAGAGAACTTTCCTTCATTGCTGATAGGAATGCAAATGAATCCAGCCCTTATGAAAAACAGTATGGTGATATCAAAATATTCAGAATTTCAGAATTGATCTGCATTCATTCCAGTAGTTCCACTCCTAGGTATCTGCTCCCCACATTCAAAAGGAAAGCTAGCACTCCCATATTTACTGATAAACGATTTACCATAGCTAAATAGTGAAAACAATGCAAGTGAGCTAGAACAGATGAGTGAACCAAGCAGATTTGGGGTGTGTGTGTGTGTGCGTGTGTGTGCGTGTGTGTGTGTGCATACAATGAAATGTTACTCAGCAAGGAAAAAAAAAATGAATTCTTGTCATTTGTGGAAACATGGATGAAGTTGGAAGGGATACTACTGAGTGAAGTAAGTCAGGAGAATGATAAAACCAGATTGTGTCACTAATATGTGAAATATAAAGTAATTAAACTAAGATAATCCTTAAGAATTACCCTTCAGTAATACATGATAGGGTATCAAAATATCAAAATATTAACCCCAGTTAAAAAGTAATTAATTAATTAAATAAAATGCCATTTTTTAGTGTCTTCTTTGTTTTGTTGTTGTTGAGAGTTCTGTGAGTTCCTTGTAGATCTTGACTATCAGTCCCTTGTCAGATGTATTCAGTGGGATAGCTTTTCATTTCAATGATAGTTTTGTTCACAGGACTGAAGCTTTTTCTTTTCCACTATTTCCATTTGTTTTTTTTTTTTTATTTTCCTAGTCATTTGAGACAAATTCCCAAAGAAACCACTAGACCAATATCATAGAGTGTTTGCCTGTTTTTACTTATGTATTTTATGGTCCTATCTTACATATATGTTTTTAATGAAATTGTAAGACAATTTTTCTGCGTGTTATGAGAAACTGATCACGTTTCATTTTATGCATAAGTTTGTCTGATATTCCTGGTATCATTTGTTGAATATATTATTCTCTCCAATGTATACTCTTGGTTCCTTCGTTGTTAATTAACTGTCCATATAAAATCAGATTTATTTCTGGATCTTCAATCCCATTGGTCTATGTGTCTATTTATAATACATGAGCATTTTTATTACTACAGACTTGTATAGTTTGAAGTCTGGGAATGTAATACATCCATACCTGTTCTTTTTTTAATCTAAATCCTCTTGTCTATTCCCAATCTCTGATAATTCCATATAATTTGCAATAACTTTTATTTGATTTTCTTGAAAATATCTGTAGGAATTTAATAAGGCTAGACTTGAATCTATATTTTAAATCTATATTTTACTTTGGGCAACTTGAACATTTTATCTATTAATTTTTCAATCTATGAGCATGGAATATCTTTCAATTTCCTTGTATCCTCTTCTGTTTCTATTAGGAATGTTTTAAAGTTTTCATTTAATAAGTCTTTAACCTCCTTTGTTAAGTTTATTTTTCGGTATAAATACTTTTTGATGCTATTTTAAATGTTTTCTTGATTTCTTTCTCTTCTAGACCATTATTTGCATTATAGAAATTCAACGGACTTTTGTATATTTTGTGGCCTGCAACTTTATTTATTTTCTAGAAGTTTTAGTGGTGTTTTAATCATATAAAATGTTCATAGTGATAATTTTATTCTTTTCCAATTTGGATTCCTTTTATTTCTTTTATCTAATTGCTATTCTTTTATCTAATTGCTATATATAGGTAAGACTTCAAATATTATGCTTAATGGTAGTGCTTAGAGTCTACTTGATTTTTTTTTTTTTTTTGAGACTGGTCTTGCTATTTTTGCCCATGGAACCACAGGCTCATGTTGCCTGTGGTACCACGGACGCAAGCGATCCCCAGCCTCAGCTTCCCAGGTAGCTAGGATTAGAAGCGCATACCACCATACCCAGCTATTTTTTGGGACTAGGTCTCCCTATGTTGCCCCAGGTGTGACTCGAACTGGATTCCCAGACCCCACCGTGACTCTATAAGCTGTCACTTACAAGCACATGCCACCGCGCCTGGCATGTACTTAATTTTAGAGGAAAATATAGCATGTTTCATCGATTCAGATGTTAGTGGTGAGTTTATCATATATGGTCTTTAATATATTGGTGCATGTTTCTTCTAACTCCAGTTTGCTAAGAGTTTTTGTCAGAAGTTGATGACTCTTGTGAAATGCTTTTGCATCTATTGGTGTGATCACATGGTTTATTGCTTTCCCTGCATTAATATGAAGTGTAGATTTATTGATTTGAATATGTTAAGCAATTCTTGTGAGGAGGAATAAATTTTCTGATGGTCATAACATATATGATTCTTTTTACTGTTGAATTCAGTTTTTGTTGAGGATTTGTGTATTTGTGTTCATCAGAAATGTTTTCTGTAGTTTTCTTTTTAGTGAGAGACATTATCTAATGCTTTGCTTTACTCTTTTTTTTCCACTATACCCAGATATTCAAAATCTCTCACTGAAGCAACTGAGAAACTGAGACCATTTGTATTTCACATGATCAACAGGAAAACATTTTAACAAACAGAAATAAAATGCAGTTTTGTGAATAGTGGGTTCTCCTTAGGGCAAGTAGAGTTTCCCAGCTCTCATTTAAAGTCTACTAGGGTGTGGACAATTATCTTAAGTGATGTATTTAAATTATCCCCCAAAGCAGACTGATCTTAATCTCCTCTGATCTTAAAATTGGTAATGTCATAAGCACTTTATAAAAGAAGGTGGAGGAGGGTGGTGGTGCCCAGGAGAGTTGTTACAGCTTTCCCAAAGTTGAAAATCGTTACTTTAGGCCGTGTGGGAAAAACAGGCCTGTATTTAATACTAAGCCAAAGTCCAAATTACAAACAAAATTATTTTTAACCAGCACTCTACTTAACAAAAGATGACAATAGGCAGTATTTATATATTTAGCAAATCTGAGTCATGGAAATAAATAACTCAGTACTACACTGAATGTTTGATTAGGAAAAGCAGAATATTCTTAAAAAATTAAAGGACTGAGATGATATGGGTATTATATAAAAGTGCAGTGTGTTTGTTAAGTTTAGAAAACTATGAATATATTATGCAAATATGTCATGCAATCCACAATCAACCCCCTATTAAATTTACAGATGTTTAGGCAATTTTCTCACTGTCACTTTTGAGTAAGTCTTTTGTTTTCAAGCACCCAAAGTTGCCTTGCAGTAAACAAAAAGACAAAAATAGAGGTTCCTATTATAAGAATTAGTAAACTCTACCAGCAGAATTACATTCCTCAAATTGAAAAACATATAATATATTATATAATATATAATTAATATGAAGTGATGTTATAGATGCTATATACCCACAGCACTTGAAATGCAGTAAAGCATAGCTTGAGAGTACATTTCTTGTAAGGTTGTTTTGAGTGATAATCCATATAATGTGTTTGACATAGAAAGGTCTTAGTAGTGCTAGTTGTTATTATCAACATGTTATTATCAACATGAAAGAAAAAAATATCAGTTTTTAATGATTTGAAATTGTTTGAGCTATATGGGAAAATTAACTGAAAATTATTCCATATAGTCACAGAATTTTAGAAATAGAACTGAAAGATCTTTTAGCCCACACTCTCCCACATCTATTCCATTTCTCACACAAGGAAACTTAATCTTAGGAAGATGACATGAGTTGTCCGATACACTGGATGGTAGCGTAGTTGGGAGTAGAGCTCAGGACTCCTGGCTCCCAGTCCAGGACTCTTGCAAGTCATATATGTCTGTATATATATATATTTTTTTTGATAGCATTAGTTTATTATAAAAGAAACAGAAATTATTTACATGATGAAAGATTTTGGAATTTCAGTGGAATGGACAGCTTCACATGATGCCATTTCAATTGTGATTTCAGTCTACATACTTTCCAAGAATGCTCCATCTCTAAATAAGAAATAATCCTTGTCATCTATAACTACTTTGGTGCCTCCATACTCTGAAAGAAGAACTTTATCACCAACTTTCACACTGTTTGAATCACTCCACCCTTTCGTTTAGAGCCTGATCCAACTGCTATGACAGTTTCTTGCAATACTTTTCCTTGAGATTTTTCTGGAAGCGTAATGCCTCCTTTGTTTACAGTTTCAGCTGCACTCTTTTCAACTAATACTCGGTCAAAGAGAGGAAGGAACTTTCTAAATGCCTGTCCTGCCATGGCTCCAGCCACTGCAGGTTGCACACTGGACTCCCACTGCTGCAGAAAAGAGACCTACAGTCCAGCCCTCCAGACAAGTCATTATATTATATGCAAGTCATCACCATCCCTTCCCCAACCTGTAGGGATGTGGGGCTAAGGTATAAAGTCCATAAGCACAAAAGACAGTAACTATTCTTTGAATTCAGGAATTAATATAAATGATTTAGGTTAAGAGCAGCATTAGGATCTATTCCTGGTGTATCTTTAAAACGAAAACATCTTTTTCATTCATTCATCACAATTTTTTTGATCACTTTCTTTCGAATGGGCAATGGCAATTTGTGAGAAGACTTGCTGCAAACCTGCCTAGAGTTAGAAATTCTATGTTCATCGTTCATTTTGGAAATTTATCTTACCTAATTCTGAAGACCATCCAGGAAAAGGGTGTTTTGTTTTGTTTCTTTTCAATATGAAGTTTTAGAATTAATAAACTTTATATTCAGAAAAACTTTTTTTTTAACTTTATCATCAATATAAATCTATACTGCCGCAATTTTAATTTATGCTGGTCAAAAACATGTCAATCTCTTTGATCCATAGTAAGCCACTACCTTTATGCCTAGAGCTGTCCATTTGTCCTTGAGAATTGTATGTGAAAAGCTAGATTTGCTTAGATCAATTCTAATAATGAAGGCTCAAGTAGAGCTTAAAACATTTCAGTAAATTATATGTTATAGAATTAATGTACCAGCTTTACGATATAAGTAGATTAGAGGACTTCTTCATTTTAGGGCCATGCTAGTCTTTGTGCAAGTATAACAATTTTCCTTTTAAACATACACGATCTTGACATCTGAATAAAGTAACCCCACCAATACTACAGTAAGTTTCCTAAAGGTGATGGTTGTTGTTGTATTTTGGTGTGCTTGTATTTTTAGTGTTCTTATTTGGGTTAATTGCTACAAGTTTATAAAGTTTTACAGTATACTTTTTATTATACTAAAAGGTATTTCACCTAGTTAATAAGTTTTATTTTGTTTAATTTGCTGATGTTGTTAGATTCAAAATGGTTGACATTAGGAAGAAAGAATTTCCACATAGAGAACATCAAGGTGGGAGGTTGTGTATACAAACTAACTTTTCAAAAAAGTTATTATTAAACTCCTTGTAAAATGATAGTATTATTGCTATCACCAACTAAAATTTAAAGATTCCACATGGATGAAACTAGAAAAGATTATGCTAGTGAAATAAGTCAAAGGAGAAAGCTAAATACTGGATGATGTCACAAGTGAAATGTAGAAAAACCACAGTCAAAGATAAATTTTAATACTAACCACTGAAATTTGACCATAGATATGCAGCTTGCAGAGGGGATAGAAGAGGGGTAGTGGAGGGGTGAAGAATGAAGGGGGTTGCTGGGGGAGAGCACAATGAAATATGGTGTCCCATGAAGGGTGCTTCAATTATAGGAATGTGATGGTAACTGCACCTGAAGGTGGGGGGGTCCTATAGTGTCAAAATACTAGCAAAATTATAAAATGGTGGTACTTAAGCAATATAAAAACATTTAAAAGTATAATAAAAGTTTACAGAAAAATATTCGCCATCTTTTGTGTGTGGCTGCCAGCACATTGAGAATACCATGAAGGCCTTGGGAACACTGCAAGATTACAAGGTGGTGTGGCATTGCCTGCCCACCCCCAAACAGCACACATCACCCCTCTGCCAAAGCAAGTCTTCGAGCTTAAATCCTGATTTTGGTACTTTGTGTCTCAATTGAAGATGAAGAAATCTTCAGGGGAAATTGTCTACAGTGGGCATCTGCTAGGGAAAATTCACTGCCAGTGAAGAACTGGTATCTGGCTTCACTATGATTCCTACAGCAGCACCCACAATATAAAACCTGAGTGACGGGACCTAACTACTGAAACACATGTGGTGGGGCCCCTCCACCCAGAGCATTGAAGTGGAGGGGATAGCTGCAAACAAATGCCACAGGCCAGCAGTAAAGCATCCTATGACTTAAAGATCAATTTCCCATTGCCCATGGAGCCCTGCATCACCAGCACAAACCATGCTTCTCCACCAAGATGCAAGCTCCCTTTGCTCTGCACAAAAAAAAAAAAAAAAAAAAAAAAAAAAAAAAAAAAAAAAAAAAAAAAAAAAAAAAAAAAAAAAAAAAAAAAAAAAAAAAAAAAAAAAATCTTGGAAATCTGGGGAAAAAATAGATACTAGTACTTTTATATACCACTTTTGGCTATATGATTGACATAGCTATTTGAAAAATAAAATAGGCAATATATTAAAAAGAATAATATACTCTACACCTCATCAATCCCAGTTTTTCATGGCATTTTAGAGAATACCCATATTACACAAGCTGTTCATTGTGGCATAGTGAAAACCGGTAAAAAACTAAATGTTTATCAATAAGGAAATAGATAAACTACCAAACATTACAGAACACTTAAAATTAAAAATAATGAACTAAGATATATATATATGTCTAATCTATAATATGAGTTATTGTTAGCTTTATTTTGTAGAATAATAAAAACGGTATTATTATTTATATATTCTTTACTTCTGGGTAAGGTGTTTAGATGGAGGGAATTGGTTAAAGGGTGAACTTTTGCTTATTTTTGTGTTTTTTTGTTAGAATGTATGTACTACTGCATAACTGAAAAGTACCTTTTCCTTGTAACTCTGCTATTCTCTTCTATTGGATATGTGGGTCAAACCACCTGTTTTTTGTTATATTTGTAACCATTTTCCTAAACTGAAGTACATGTACCTGTTTGGTTTGAACTTTAATTAATATACAATAGAGCAATTCTCAGTTACCAGCAACAAATCCCGAAACATATTCAAAGCTTCTTTTGTAACATGAAACCTTCTCAGTATTGCTACTGATGTAAGAGGGGGCAGGGATAGAAAATATTACCAAATCCTTGAGATTACAATGTTGTGAAATTTATATATAAAAAAAATTTTTTTTAAAAGAAAATATTACCAGCAAAAAACAAACATAAGAAAAACCACAGTATGCAGAATATTTGGCATCTTGAGTAAACACACAGTCCTGTTTTAAGACCAGGACATAGCATGCTACATCTGCTTTATACTTGTTATTTCCTGTGAATCTGTCACTGTTTCCCTTGTAAATTCATGAGTCTGATTTGTAATGCCACCTTTATTATAAAGAAAAAATATTTTTATTATTTTGGAAATATATCCTGGAGTTGTGTCAACTGGTTACAAATTAATGCATGAAGAGATTGAGTCATATTATTAACTCTTTGCATAATAATAAAAACATAGTTTGCTAATTTGTAGGAAACAAAAGCAAAGAAGCCACCACAATTGATAGAGTGACTATTTTATTTACTAATTACTGAAAATCATACTCATTTTTGTGGGTCATTATTTAAACACTGGACTTACTCTGAAATTTGTCTAGATCAGACAAAATATAATTGAGTTAGTGTGAAATTAACAAGAATAGTAATTTTAATTGAATTTTAAAGATTGCTTACTATATTAGCTTGAGAATGTTTACATATGATGTCTGATAATTTTTGATATTATTATTGCAGATATTATAATAACATTGGGGTACATGTTAGCAGAATTCTCAATAAATGAAAGAAACCATGTAATATAAAAGTTCAAGAGGAATGTACTGCATGAATTCATGTTAGATATTATTTGATTATTAGTTTACTTGCATACCCAACAAAAAAATTCATTGTGTTCTGTGGAAAGATGGACATTTTCTAAAAATGCACTAAGTGATGCTATTATTTTTGACAATTGGGTTATTATAAAAATAAAAGAAATAATGCCTCGGGAATTTAAGGACATTTAATAACACTGTAATAATTTCTGTATTTCCTTTTGTTTCAACAGGAACTCCATTCTCCAACTCTGAAAATATCTACTTGTGCACCAAGTACTCTACATGTAACCCAAAACACTGAACAGGTAAAAAAAAGTTTTGGATTAAATTAGGTTCTTTTCTTTTTTAAATAAAATTTTATTGATTTGTTCTTGATTAACCATACTGTATAAGTTTTGGAAGTACATCTTCACAACTCTGTGTGTATATATACCTCACAAACCCACCACAAAAATTCCAGTATCATTCACACTATAAAATTGAATCCTTTCACTCATTCTTCCCAGCTCTTTCCTTCCCCTCTGGTAACTATATTTTTCACAGTTTAAGAGCTATTTCTATTCTGTTTTATTTATTTATATTCTGCATATGAGTGAAACCATCCAGCAATTGTCTTTCACTTTCTAATTTATTTCACTTAGCATAATTTGACTTCAAGTTCCTTCTGTGTTGCCACAAAAGGCAAAATTTCATCTTTTGTAATAGCTATAATTTTAGAATGCTAGTTGGTGCACATTTAGATTGCTTACATGCCTTGGCTATTATGGATAATACTATAAACAGAATGGTGAATGTATATTTATGTATTAATATTTAATATTCTTCAGATAAATACTTAAGTTTGGTTTTGTTGGCTTATATAGTAGAAATACTTTTAATGTTTGAGACACCTATATACTCTTCCATAGGGACTGGACTCCAACACTGTACATTAGTTCCATTTTCTCTGTACCTACACTAACATTTGTTTCCAGTCTCCTTGATATATGTCACTCTCTGCTGTGAGGTGATATCTTGTGGTTATTACTGATATTGGGTGCAAGATGGGGCAGAAGCCTCCAACCAACAAGTCGAAGGAAAAAAGAGGCACTTTTAAAATATGACTTCTGTCACCTGGATTATTTAAAGTTCTTACCACCCACACATAGCAGTTGCCAGTCAAATGCAATTTGAACAACAGGGTTTATTTACAAGGAAAATTAACCAGAAAAACAAAAAGTCCTTAAAGCCACAAATGGCCAGTTATCTTACCCTAGTCACCATTTTTAGTCCCGAAGACACTTGTTCATGATGATGCCCCATTGCCTCTCCAAATCTGAGGCAGGTACTCTGCAAAGTCCAGGCTATTTCCAGCATCTTCTCTTTTCTTCTTCTCTCTCCAGAATTCCAAGCTGCTCTGCTTTTCTAAGGCTCTTCAAACTTTTTCAACAAATGCTGACAGAAAAATCAGCTTTCCAAATTCTTGCCTATCTCCTGGTACCAGCTTTCCATGCCACCTTGTGGTGGTGCCACATTCTCCACACATTCTCCTGGCCACTCTCCCACCATGGCTTCTTGCCACCACCAGCTCACTCTTCCAGATGGCTTTTGGCCTGCCTGGCCACTCAAGCTCCTCCTTACAGGTCCATCATTCTCATCCCTCCTCTTCCCAAAAGTCTCTGTGTCCCCCAGTCTGCTCCTTTCTATTTATCTCCTTTTGTTTTCTCCTCCTGAAAACCACAGATTCCAATTTCCTCTCATACACCCTCCTGGTGATCCATTTACTCTTCCCCACCTGAGATTTGCAACAAAGTAATAGATGAAAACCCTTATTTGGTTGAGGTCTCTGTGTTTCTCAGACATAGCTAATGCCTACACATAACACTGCCCATGTTGGAGTCACAACCTCA
This sequence comes from Uropsilus gracilis, assembly GCA_004024945.1. Taxonomy (NCBI): domain Eukaryota; kingdom Metazoa; phylum Chordata; class Mammalia; order Eulipotyphla; family Talpidae; genus Uropsilus; species Uropsilus gracilis. The sequence continues at coordinate 27,474 of PVHY01013747.1, forward strand.
TTATCAATATTTCTCTAACAATGATGAGATTTAAAAATTTTTATGTGTATATTGGTATCTGCATGTCACTTTTAATGTAAGTCTTACTCATATGTTTAAGAATTTTCAGCCTCCATAGTCTTATACATTCAAAAAATGTCAGGAATATAAAACTAGTATAGGGAATCTCAGAAATGAGAATCACCTCAGAATTTGCAGCAAGTGCCAATTGTGTAACAAGTATTGCTCAACCATGAGTTAAATATCATCACTATTTTCCTTTTTTATTTTAAATAATTTATTTATATATAAATTTCACATTTGTGTGATCTCTGAGGTTTATTCCCCCTCCCTGACCATTCCCACCCTGTCCCACCCCCCACTCCAAATTGTGTACTTCAATTTGGTTGTTGGCTTGTTTTGACTTTTCTTCGTGGATTTTTATCTTTCCCAAGTCCCATATAGTAGTAAACAATTTGGTTTCTGTTTTTTTATTTTTGACTTGTTTCTGCTAATATGAATTCTTCTAAGTCCATCCATGTTATCATAAAATCATCCAATTTGTCATTTTTAATTGATGAGTAGTATTCCATTGTGTATATATACAATATTTTTTTCAAGCAGTCATCTGTTTTTGGGCATTTCGGTTGCTTCCATGTCCTTGCAATTATAAATAGTGCTGCAGTAAACATCTGAGTACAGGTGTCCCTTTATATCCACATTGAAGTCTCCTTTGGGTAAATTTCCAAGAGAGCAATTGCTGGGTCATATGGTAGTTCCATTTTCATTAATTTGAGGGTCCTCCATACAGCTTTCCATAGAGGTTGGACCAGTTTACATTCCCACCAGCAGTGTAAGAGTGTCCCCTTCTCTCCACATCCTTACCAGCACTTGTTGTTGCCCGTTTTATGGATATGGGCCATTCTTACTGGTATAAGGTGGTATCTCGTTATGGTTTTAATTTGCATTTCCCTTATTGCTAGTGACATTGAGCAATTTTTCATGTGCCTATTTGCCATTTGTATTTCCTCTTCAGAGAAGTTTCTTTTTAGTTCTCCCCATTTTTTGATTGGGCTTCTTGTTTTGCTTTTGTTTAATTGTGTGAGTTCCTTGTGGATCTTCGTTATTAAACCCTTGTCACTCTTGTGGATGGCAAAATTTTTTTCCCATTCACTTGGGCATCTTTTATTTTTTCTGTTATCTCTTTTGCTGTACAGAAGCTTTTTAGTTTGATGTAGTCCCATCTGTTTATGTTTTCCTTCATTTTTTCTTTTTTTTTTTTTTCTGTCTGTAGATTTTTCCAGAAAGGGATTTCTGAATGTAATTCACGGAGAGTTTTGCCCAAGTTTTCCTCTATGTATGCTATGGTTTCAGGTCTGACCTCTAAGTCTTTGATCCATTTTGAGTTGGTTTTGTACAAGGTGTGAGGATGTTGTCTTGGTCCATTTTTTTGTATGTCTTAGTCCAATTTTCCCAGCACCATTTATTGAAGAGGCTATCTTTGTTCTAAGGTAAGTTTTCACTCCTTTGTCAAAGATTAGTCAACTATATATGTGTGGTTTTATTTCAGGGCACTCAATTCTGTTCCATTCGTCTGACTGTTTTTGTACCAATACCATGCTGTTTTAATTATTATGGCTTTGTAGTATAGTTTGAAGTTTGGGATTGTAATACCTCCATTTTCTTTTTTTCTGGTCAGGAGGTTTTTTGATATTCAAGGTTTTTTGTTAATTCGATATGAGTTTCAGTAATTTTTGTTCTATCTCTTTAAAAAATATCATTGGGATTTTTATTGGATTTGCATTTAATCTGTAGATTGCCTTTGGTAAGATCGCCATTTTGATAATATTAATTCTTCCAATCCATGAACAGGGAATGTCTTTCCATTTCCTTATGTCTTCTATCTCTTTCAGGAATGTTCTAAAATTTTCTTTATATAATTCTTTCACTTTTTTTTTTTTTTGGTTAGGTTTATTTCCAGGTATTTGTTTTTGTTGTGATGGTAAATGGGATGGTTTTTCTGATTTCTTCTTCTATTTGTCTTTTTGCAATAGGAAAGCCACTGACATCTGTGTGTTGATTTTGTATCCAGCTACCATACTGAACTGGTTTATTATTTTAAGCAATCTTTCTGTGGATTTTTTTGGGTTTTCTGTATAGAGAATGATGTCATCAGCATATAATGACAACTTCAGTTCCTTTTTACCTATTTGTATCCCTTTTATGTCTTTCTCTTGCCTTATTGCCCTAGCTAAAACTTCCAGTACAATGTTAAAGAGTAGTGGGGAGAGTGGGCATCCTTGCCTGGTTTCAGATCTCAACTGGAATGATTTTAGTTTTTCCCCATTTAGGATGCTATTTGCCATAGGTTTGTCATAGATGGCTTTTATTATGTTGAGGTAAGTTCCTTTAATCCGTAATTTTTCAAGGGCTTTTATCATGAATGGATGCTGAACTTTTGTCAAATGCTTTCTCTGCATCTATTGTTATGATCATGTGTTTTTTGTTTTTCTCTGTTGATGTGGTGTATTATGTTAATTGATTTCCTGATGTTGAACCATCCTTCTGCTCCTGGGATAAATCCAATTTGGTCATGGTGAATCATGCTTTTTATGCATTGTTGGATACTGTTTGCCAGGATTTTGTTTAAGAATTTTGCATCTGTGTTCATTAAGGAAATTGGTCTATAGTTTTCTTTCTTGGAGCTGTCCTTATTTGATTTCGGTATGAGTGTGATGTTTGCTGCATAGAATGTGTTTGGCAATTTTCCTTCTTTCTCAATATTTGGGAAAAGCTTTAGTAGCACGAGCATTATTTCATGTTTGAATGTCTGGTAGAATTCATTTGTAAAGCCATTAGGTCCTGGGTTCTTGTTTTTAGGTAGAGTTTCGATGACTGCTTCAATTTCACTGTTTGTGATTGGTTTATTTAAGTTCTCTATATCTTCTTTGTTTAATTTTGTGGAGTTGTATCTTTCTAAGAATCTATTCATCTCATCCATGTTGTTGTATTTATTTCCATATAGTTGTTCATAGTAATCTCTTAGTATCCTTTGGATTGCTTTTGTGTCTGTTGTAATTTCTCCTCTTTCATTTGTGATTCTGTTTATGAGGATTTTCTCTCTTCTTTCCTTTGTGAGCTTTGCAAGGGGCTTATCAATTTTATTTATTTTTTCAAGGAACCATATTTTGGTTTTGTTAATCTTCTGGATAGTCTTTTTGGCTTCTAGATTATTTATTTCTTCCTTTATTTTTGTTATTTCTTGTCTTCTGCTGGGTTTTGGGTTTTTTTGTTGTTTTTTTCTAATTTTTTGAGTTGGTAGATTTGGGTTTTGTTTTTTTTTTTTGGTTATTTTCTTGGTTTTTGATATGGGCCTGTATTGCTATGAGCCTTCCTCTTAGATATGCTTTTGCTGCATCCCAGACATTCCAGAATGTTGGGTCTTCTTTGTTGTTTGTTTCAAAATAAGTTTTAATTTCTTCTTTAATCTCTTCAATTACTCATTCTTCCTTTAATAGCATGTTGTTCAGTCTCCAAATGTTGAGTGTCCTTCTTGCTTTCTTTTCATTGTTGACCTCTAGTTTGATGCCCTTATCATCTGAAAAAAAGTTGGTATTATTTTAATCTTTGGGTATTTATTCATGTCTGCCCTGTAGCCTAGTGTGTGGTCAATTTTAGAGAATGATCCATGTGCATTTGAGAAGAAGGTGTATTCTTTTCCTTGTGGGTGTAGCATGCTGTAGATGTATATTAGATCCATTTTGCCTAGGTCTTCTTTTAAGGCTTGTGTGTCCTTGTGTAGCTTTTGGCTTTTTGACTTGTCCTTTGTAGAGAATGGGGTGTTGAATTCTCCTACTACATATGTGTTTTCATCTATATTTGTTTTCAGTTCTTAGTATCTGTCTTATGAATCTTGGTGCACCCTCATTTGTTGAGTATATGTTGATAATTGTTAAGTCTTTTTGGTTGGTTGACCCTTGAACCATTAGGTAGTGACCTTCTTTGTTACTTTTTTAATTTTGAAATCTGCTTTGTCTGTTATAAGGATGGCTACTCCTGCCTTTTTTGGGGGGGCATTTGCTTGTAGAATTGTTTTCCATCCTTTTACCTTCAATCTATGCTTGTCTTTTGGGATCAGATGTGTTTCTTGGAGGCAGCATAATGTTGGGTTTTCTCTTTGAATCCAGTCTGCAACTCTGTGTCTTTTGATTGATGAGTTTAGTCCATTGACATTTAGATTACTTATTGATGTTTGAGGTTCTAACATTGGGTTCCTGGTGGTCATTTGGGGCTCTGTTTTAGTTTCTTCTTCTTATCATTCTTTTCTGTTCTTCTGTGGGTTTCAGTTTTAAGGCTTCTTGCAGATGTTCTTGGAGTGGGGGTTTGGTGGTAGTAAATTTCTTGAGGTTTTGTTTGTCTGAGAAGGCTCTAATTTTCCTTCATAAAAAAGGACACTTTTACTGGGTAGAGTACTCTTGGCTGGCACTTTTTGTCTTGGAGTGTTTTGAAGTATCACTATTTTCAAAGAACTTATAGAATAACATTTTTTCCACATAAAATAATAAAACTAAGTGACCAAAAATAAAACAAAACTCATGCCAATTGTGTTAATATGGCTGGAACTTGAATGGATAATGTTAGTGAATGTTAGTGAAAGTATAATTCTAGTGCAATAAGTAAGTCAGAAAGCGAAAGAGAAATCCCAGATGGTGTCACTAATATGCAGAATATTATGTCAATAAATTAATAGTTGAATAAAAACAAGCTGAAAAACTAACCTTTAATAGCTGGCTACAGAACTGAAGCAGCAGAAGGGGCAGGAGAGAGGAGAAAGAACAAAAAGGGGAGGAAGCAAATGGTTTATGGTGGTGGAATATAGGTGAATCTGTGGTGGGTGTACTGTGGTGGTAATATCTGATGGGTGTGCCCCAATATAACCTCAGTTAAAAAGAATTAATTATAAAAATAGAGTAAGATAAAGGGAGATAAAATTTATAATTGAGTGTGAAATGGATCTTTATGGAACTACCAACATTAAGATTATCAGAGAAAAGTAGCTTCACTTAAATCAGAGCTATTCACTATATTTCAATCTTATCAGGAAATTAAGTGATATTTCATAATGAAAGCCCTTAAAATTATATTTACTATATGATTTATTTCTTATAGTAAAAATATGTGCTCATTGTAAAAATTTTTGTGACTAAAAAGAATGTAACAGTGAAAATAAAAATAACCAATGTTCCCTTCCTCCACCCAGATACTTTCCAAATTATTTTGTTTTTTACTTCCATTTTGATAAAAAATGATATCATATGCAGTATTTTATCTTCATTTCTCACTTAAACTTTTATATTATTATCTGCTTTTTTAATGTACATTTATATCACACAAGATCTTTTTTTTTTTTTTGAGACTAGGTCTCACTATTTTTGCCTGTGGAACCACAGGCTCATGTTGCCTGGGGTACCACAGACTCAAGCAATTCCCAGCCTCAGCTTCCCAGGTAGCTTGGATTACAGGAGCGCACCACCATGCCTAGCTATATTTTTTTGGAACTAGATCTCACTACATGCCCCAGGCAGTACTCGAACCACGATCCCTAGCCCCAGCTGCTTCACAGGCTGAAGCCTACACAGGCACAAGCCACTGTGCCTGGCTAAGATCATTATTTTAATGGCTCTATATTTCAGCTGATGAGTGATTATTTTCTTTCCCCTCATCATAAAAAACTCTCCTTATGCATCTATCATTAGCATTTTTATTTAGAATTTGTTTCCAGTTAAAATATGACATTATTTTGTTATGTTTTTTTATTTTTAGTTTGGTTAAATTCTTTGTGTTATTATTTTAACCATTTGTTTTCTTTTATAAGATTTTAGTGTTAAGATTTTTTTCTTACATATAAATCTACATGTTAGTGATATCAATTATTTTTTCAAAAAGTTTATATATTTGTATGTTCTAGTGTTCTCGCTCTCTTTTAATAATACTTACATATTTATATCTCCAAAATGAAAAATCTGAATTTTTAAGTGTATTATACATATTTTTCTCTTTGGGTCTCTTCCTTTTATAAATTATATAAATATTCTTACCAAAGAAAAATTTCCAAGGATATTCTTTCCATAGGGAAGATAGAATTAATAAATATTAAATTATATTTTATCTTAATCATGTTACATAATGGAACAGATATTTTGAAAGTCTCATTATATATAATTTTGAATATGTGATGAATTGCTGCGATATGAGTTAATTAAAGTAACAAATATATGATGAATTTATGATAGCATGGATGTACCTAGAAGAAATCATATTAACAGAAACAAGTCAGAAAGAAAAAACCAGAAACCAAATGGTTTCACTAATATGTGGACAACCAAACGAAAGTACACAACTCGGGGGGTGGGGAGGACCAGCTGGAGGGTCCAGAGAGGGGAGATGGTGTGTGACTCCAGGAGTGCAATGATGTGAAATATATATATATAAATAAATTATTTGCATAATTAAAAAAATGAAAATAAAATAGCAAATAGAGGTCAATCATATAAATACACTTTCATCTATGTTTTTAAGAATAAAGTCAACTAAAGAATAAACTAATGCCATCATTCATACAAATGCCTTAAAACGTTTCACTCTGGTCATTATTCCCCGTTATAATTGTGGGCTCTAAGGCTGTTAAACAACTGTGATTATATACAGCTTTTATTTTTCATTACAGGAACTCCATTCTCCAGTAGTAAAAGTCACTACATATCCACAGACCACTGTTAGAAGATACATAGTACAAAATCCTGAAAAGGTATGGGATGTCTCACAAACTCCTGTCTCAACATACCATTCCTTAGAATTTGATAGCTTATTCTACAAGGGTGAGTCAGATATCCTAGAATTAGATTGTTGGACTTTGTTTCATTTTTAAAGTGAATTTATAATCCTTAGCATTAAAAAAATTATGTTTAATTCTCTATAATCAAGGACATACACATTCTAATTCAGAGATACAACAGTTCCAAGCAATATGGAAATTATTGGGTTGTAAAGTTTTTCTACTTCTACAGCCCCACCCTAACACTAGAAAATTTCTGTGTACTTTGAACCAAAGGAAAAAAGGCCAAAGTTCTTTGACGGTTTCACAAAAAACATTATCAGTTGTCAGTTAAGTGATTGGAGTCTGTAGTCTGCTTAGATTTGCTACTGAGATATAGGCTAAGAGGAAGAAACTTAGAAATCATAAGTTCAAAAATGTTTCTATCCCTTTTTTATTTACTGTGTGTGAATTTTTTAAACGGGTGATGGACGTTTCTGAAAGTTACATTATTATATTGTCTACCAAGATATATAAACTTATATTATACAAATTAAGATGTTATTGTTTTTCTCAACTTTGAGGAAAAAAATATTTTCCCCACAAAAATAAATATTTCTCAATATACAAATATACACAATGCTTCTTTAGCTGCAATAGGGTGTTTAGGAGGTACTTCTATAGGACTAGAAGGACAAAAGGTCTTACAAAGAGAAACTGTTTTAGAGAGGAATATAGCCATTCATTTTATCTTATTTTTCCACTATTCCAGGGAATAGTCCTACTCTGTGCTACAAAATAAAATGGATTGTTTGTTTTCACTGTGGAAAACAAAGAGTTAATCAGGATAATACACACAATACTAGCACAGAAATGGAGAGGATGCAATATTCTTCTACTTGTGTTTAATATCCCCTATTGAATATGTATTTTAAAATAATTTTTTCATGTCTCTTTAGCTATGGAGTTAGGGGTGTGTGTGTTTGTGTGTGTGTGTGTGTGTGCGTGTACTAATGTGGTGCATGTTCTGTTTGGGGGTGTTTTTTGTTTAACATTTGCTTGAATTTTCATATATATATATGTGAAAGAAAGATGCTATTACAGTAAAGCAACTGCTTGCTCCTACTTTTGCAGAATTAAATGCTGAAGCAACAAAACTGAAAACTTGGCCAATCACTTTATACACTTCCTTTCTTTTTCTTTTACAGACAAACTGAGGAATATACATAATTTGATTCATGGTATACTTAATATTGCTGGCTTACAAAGGAGTATTCTAGATAATACTTTTATAGATAGCACTTTCATAATGTGAGAATTTATGTGCTAGCTTAAGATATATCCATAAAGAGATATTATGTATCAAATTATCTAGATCCCAAATCTCTTTACCAGTGATTCTTACATGTTTTTTGAATTAATTCTTGTGCCTTAAGAAAGATGGGGAAAAGAAAAATGGGGAAAAGAAAGAATTAATACTGGATATATATTTGGTATTATGCAGTTCACATGTTTTATCCTATTTAATCTTAAAATTGTAGCAAAGTAGAGCACAAAGAACTTCAGTGGTTATTTATTGATTGCTTACTATGAACCAAAAAATCACCTTAAGAATTGTGGAAGGATATATCAGTGAACAAAACAAAATCTCAATTTTCTAGAAAATTTCGTTTTTCATTTTAGATGTCCTAAGAAATATTTTTATTATTTTTTTCAGTAATTAACATGTCATAATTAAAATGCAACACTGGGTTCCATTTTTTCACATAAGTTCACCTGCTATACTCACCTTTTGCTAAACCTCCTATAATCTTCCTCTCCTTATCCTCTTCCCTTCCCCCATTTCCTCTGGAAACCAGTGTAATTTTCACTAAAGTCTAAGAGTTTTTCTTGCTGTGCTTTGCCTGAGTAAGTTTTTTTGTTACTTATATTCCACATATAAATGAAACCTGAAAACTAAATAATCTTTTCCAATTTATTATGGTTCATTAATCTTTCCTGTTTTCACATTTAATTTTAATGTATGAATTATTGTAAATTTTATTTACAAAAGTCTGTTAAATATTTTGACATATAATGCTATACTTAAATCTATGTAATAAAATCAATGTCAATACATATTTTAAAGAGATATCAGGAAGAAAATGCCTGGATTCAAATGCTTGTGACACAGGCCTCAACATTAAAAATATAAAGAAGATTTTCCCTAGCTTTATGTCATGTGTAGACGGACCCAATATTTTACCCATTAAATCACATTCTCATGGAATAAACTATTAAAATAAAAGTTATCAGGGAAAATTTGCCATATTCATTATCAATTAATGGTTTTGGAAACTAACCTCTCTTTTTTTGAGACTAGGTCTCGCTATTTTTGCTGGTAGAACCACAGGCTCTTGCTGCCTGGGGTACCACAGACTCAAGCAATCCCCAGCCTCAGCTTCCCAGGTAGCTGGGATTACAGGCGCAGGAAACTAACTTCTTACTGACTCTAAACTATGAAGTTACAAAGTTGCAGGATTGGAACTGAAATTGAACAGTGTAGATCTGGGAGCGATGACTTTACCAACTAATGACAATTGGTGTAGGTGAAGTTGGATATAGAACCTAACCTATATACTGCCTCCTCCAGTCTCAGAGTAGAGGCAATCAAAATTGTCTATGCAAAATGCAACATATGTAACATATATATTATTGACCCTGCCTTACAAAGGTTTATTATTAAGGCTGTGTTGAACTTCAAGAAAGCATATAGTTTTTCAGGGAAAGAACTCAATAGAGGGTTGAAGAAAGATGATCATTTTAAAGTTTTTAATTTGATTATTGAGGAAGAAAACATAGTGCAAAATGTGTTTTTTAAATAACAGTTATCAAGCTGGTTTTGCAAAGAAGCTTGAGAATTCTCTCTCTCTATATATATATATATTACCCATTTTATTTAAGTATATGATCTCTTTGTTTATTCTTTCATAGTCTCCCAGGAGAATACTTTGGTTTAATTATAATATTTATAATATGCTGAGCTTCCTAAATAGCTACTTTATCCTCTTTCACTTCCCAACTTGTCTAATCTTTATTCTTCTCCCTTGTAATTAAATTTATCTCAATTCACATCTTTCCTTATGATTTCTTTTACCTCTGCTCAACCTTTTTATGTTTTTTGTTCCTGCTTTGCTTTACTCTTTATTTATTGTCATTTTAAGTCAAAGGATGTACGTATTCTGGAATATACTTGAGCCAGAAACAAAGGGAAAATTTCATCTTCAATATATGTACTACAGTTCATATTAATGATTCTTTAATTTTCTAGTTGCAGAGCTTCTGCTGTGGGGAGAGCACTCTGCAGTTTTCAAATGAACAGGAAGAGAAAATAAAACAGGATTTCCAAATATGAGGTGCCCACATCTCTTCTCAGGAAGGAAAATATGTCCACAAATATCTATGTGAAATGGTGGACTAAGTAGTCTAATCCCTACAAGAGTCATAAGTGATTGACAGAGCAGTTAATATTATTATTCTTTCTTTTTTTGAAAGAAAAAAAAATGAAACTTAAATCAACATTAGGTGGCATTAAATTTTTTGTTTTCAATTTCTTAGGGAAAATAATCTTGGTGGCATGTGTGTCCAATGTAATGAGAGAGAAAAATAGATAAAGTCTTACTGAAGTTCAGAGGTTTAATATAAAAAAAAGTTGTTTGGGGGTAATCAAGAAAGGATTTATTGTGGCATTTAAGGTATTGCAATCAGCTTTGTTATTACTGTCATTTTACTAAGAAGAAGCTAAAACTTTGGTCATATAACTCAAAACCCACCACTTGGTAATTTTGCCTTTCATTTATTCTGAGAGCAACTTTGAGAGAAGATTTGATAATATATAAATTAAAAGAAATAGTGTAAAATATGTTCCTAAACTTTTCACTTTGAGACACTGGGGATATGATAGAACAATTAAAGTGATTAATAACTGAGGGTAAAGAGGGTAAAATTGGTTTGGGGAAGGGGGAGATTGTTGAACTAGTAGTATTTAGGTGTATGGAAAGGAGGATGCCTAACAGGCAGTTTTAAATGCTTTGGAGAAAGACTACACTTAAGATAGAGACTTGGGAGTTATAACTCTTTGAGTTATCATCATAGCTGTGGGAAAAGTGAGAACTCTGAGACACAGTTGTGAAGGTTGAGGTCATAACCTTGTGAGACTCCTTCTTTAAGAGAACAAAAGGAAGGAGTCATTTTCACAGACAGTTTTCAGAAAAAGATGTGAGCACAGAACAACTGAAGCAGAGAAAGGTTGTGGTCAATTGTCTCAAAACAACCAAAAGGTTAATGAGGGTGAGGTTTGAGAACTGGGTTTTACCATAAAGAAAACATGGTGACATTGAAAAGAATAGTTTCAGTACACTTGTGGTGGCAAAACACAGATATGAAAAGCTAATAGATAAATAGATCAAAAAGAAGTAAAATAAATAAGAAAGAATTTTTGAATTCGCTTTTCTAGAAAAAAATATTGGTTAAAGAACAAAGAGCTAGGATGCTAACTAAAGGAAAAAACAGAATCTTGAAAATCTAAAAAAAATTTAGGCAAGGGAAAAAGAAAACTAATAAAGAAATGTAAAAATGCAACAAAAAAGGGGGGAAATGGGACAAAATTCTGGAAGGTTCAGTGATTCAGGAGATAGAAGGGAATATTTCTTTGTAATGAGATCGGAGTAGAAACTGAAGGGAAGTTCTGAGGTTGGGAGTAAGTAGGGGGATCTTATTAAATAGATTATTCTGATTTTCTCAGTAAGTAGAATAAGGGGGACAATCAACAAAAAATTGAGAATGGAAATATTTATAATTATTACAATTATAGAGAATTTGATGAACATAAGTATCACTCTGAAGATTAGAGTATAACATGAAGCTGAATAACTTTAATTTGTAGTGAGCCAAATTCACAGATTTTTTTTTTAATCCTCCAACAAGGTTTTAGTGGCATGTGAATAGTAAAGTAGAGGTTGGGTTTATATACTTTGCTAGTTGTGAGAACTGCAGCCAGAGATTCAAAAAGGCACAATTAAAATTATAAGATCAGACATCTTTGAAAACACCTGTTAATTTCCAGGGTGGATCTGGCACCAATTCAAATGTACAGATTGAAAAAAGTAAGCTGCCGGAGCAGACTATAGCAGCTCATTTGTTGACATATCTAAGATTTATGATTAAATTTATTTTACTGACCTATTTTACTGAAAAGAATTATTCATATTAGTATTTGGTTTTGAATTTCTCAGATTTTTAGGAAAGCAATAGTTCTTTAGATTTCAAAGCTTTTTATGCACTGGTCATTTAAAGTAGTAAGTTCAACACACATTATAAATAGAATTAACACTGTTACTAAGTCATTTTTCTCTTTAAAAAATAATTAATAGCTCACAATTTGTAATGAGTTGTAGTTCATTAGAGTAAAAGTCATATTTTTGCTATATTTGTTTTCCCCTCTCAGAAATTATGTATAGCATTAAGATAAAGGTGCAGAACATTTTGTCTTATTCAATCATGTTCATTCATAATGGATAAAGTTCCTGTTCTCAAGAGGCCCAGTTTTGTATATTTTCACCTTCATATCCTATAAAAGTTCTAACATATGTCTCATTACTTTAAATGCAGTGTGGTTTCTAAATGTTAGATTAGTAAATTAATTTTGTTTAATCTGCATATTAGAAGTTATAGATTGAAAGCACTTTAAAATATTGTTTTGCTTGATATAAAGTTCCCTGCGTTACTACTACTATGATAAGGAAAGTGAACCTCAGAGAAGGTAAAATTAAATCTAAGTTTCCACAGCAACTAGGTGATGGAGGTGTAGAAGGTTTTATGACTGGATTTTTTTCCCATTAGGTCTGCTTGCCATAATTTTAGTAGTCAAACATAATGTATTTATAATACTCCAAATAAAATTCATGTGTAATTTTCACCTGTTGATTTCTCTGAAACATTTATTTTCTTAATGCTTCTTGAAAATCTCCCCTCTGGAGTTTGTGACATTTTACTCTTCTGATTCTCCTACCTCTTAAGGTTTGTTTAGTTCTGTTTTTTGTTTTTCCCTGCTTTTTCACAATTGTATAATTTTAACTAGTACTTCTAAGCATATGATTTGAAATCTAGAACTGTAGCCATGAAATGCTAC
>PVHY01013748.1:0-40428 GCA_004024945.1 Uropsilus gracilis
TCCCTTTTCTCCCCCTCTTCCTTGGATTCTTTGAGTACTTTCATCATTTTTATTCTGAATTCTTTGTCTGACATATGGAGCATTTCTTCCATGTCATCCAAGTTGATTTCTTCGGGTTGTTTATCCTTTGGTGGTGATTTATTTTTCTTAGGGCTTCCTTGAGTATTTATGGTCTTCCTCCTTCCTGTGTTTTCCTTTTGGATCTGCTCTACATATTGGGTGACTACTGCTCTAGTATTAGGCATGTTGAAATCTATACAGTTGTGGATAACTTTGCCTCTGTGCTTCTGGTAGTGAGTATCCTTGATTTCTGAGTTTGCGCCGGGGCCGTGTAGCAACTCCGGCATTTTTGGGTTTGGGGTGGAGGCTGCTGTCCGTCAGGGCAGTTCGCCAGGCTCCCCCAGTTCAAACACACTCGGTACTGCTTTAACCTGGCCTGGAAGGCTTCTTTCGGTTGCAAAATGCAGACCTGCGCCTTTGTTTCAGGACCGTTTCCTTGCAACCAGGTGCGACCCGATGCCGCCTGAGGGGGCAGTCAGGGAAGGGACCTCACCTGACCTCCGTGGAGCTCTCACTCAGCTGCTGGTGCGGTGGTCGAGGGACCTCTGGTTCCCTGTCGCTGGTGAGACCCAGCCGCCGTGAGGCTCAGCCCGTGCAAGCTGGGCTTTTTGTATAGGCTTTCAAATGGCTTTTTACAAAACATATTAGCTTATATGTGCTTATGTTCAAGTAAAATATGTATTAAACCAGACTGATAAATAACTCAGTTTTCTTACATACTTAAAAATCTAAAGGTATAGAACTATTATTATATACATGGCTTAGGGGAAAGGCAAATATATTTTCAACTGTAAGCAGCATTCACAATATATGAGCCACTGCCATTCAACCATGCCAGGCCAGGCGATTCATTATTTATTTTGGCAAACAGAAGAAGATTCTCTAAGTCCTTATAATATCCAAGATACCTTCATTATGAGACAGGGGATACCCTACACACAGGCATGCAGGCAGAAAGAGACACTGACTCTTAAAAGAGGCAGAACAGCAAATACTCTCCTCAGCGCACCCTTTCCACTATTCAGTTTCCTACTCAAATAATGGATGCACTGTTGCAAATGCAAGGCCCATCTGCTATTTGGTAATATCTCAAGGTTATGGGCTATCCTTTGTGTGGAAGTTAAAAATCAGCCTGATTTGGACCCATATTCCTGACACACTCATCTCCAACAATTCAACTGCTACTTGTGTTGCTGTTAGGCTCCTGAGAACAGTAGACCATGTTATCAACACCTTCACAATATACAGGAACTCATATGACTCTCATACTCTGATTCATCATCTGTACTTTTCTTTTTAAGATGAACAAGTTTTCTTTGAAATAAATAAGTGCTGGTAAGTTGTGCTTTTGAAAGACAATTACATTTTATTTTACACAGAAAGGTTCAGGTTAGTAATTATTTATATTACTATTTTTATGCATCTTATAACAATGAAAGTTTCTATTTATAAAAGATTTTAAGAATTAAAGTTGTAGTCTAGTGGTTAAAAAATTCACAAAGACAAACAATGAATAATCAGGAAAATAATAAAAAAAAACAAATTCATTCAGGGTACACAGAGATATAAATAAACATATATTTTATAATGGATAAATAAACATTATATCAGCAAATCTGAAAGTTTAAAACAAGGCAAATTTTCTAGAAATAGAACATTGCAACAATTAAGAAAAAGTAAAACTTGAATAGGCCTAAGATCATTATAAACACATAATCAATAATGAAACATAAATTCATATAACAATCAGGTTAAAATAAAAATCCTGTATGATAGAGTTATCATGTCATATATAAACCCTTTTAGAGATTAAGAGCAGACATAATTATTGTGAGACTGGAATAATTATATCAAACTAAATAATAATGCTACATAAAAGCAAATTACCATCTTCCTTTTGAATGAGATACAAGATACCTAAAGCATATATTTAGTAAATTAAATTTCACCATATTTAAAGAAGTAATATGACATGATGAAGTCAATTTGATTCTGGAAATGGAAGACATTTATGATTAAGTCCATTAGCCTTTAGAAAAAGAATATGATATGTCAAAGAGATACAAAGAGAATAATTTATTTACTAAAGGATATATATATATGAGTATATATATATATATATAATAGCTTCCATATACCAGGTATTCTAGGGTTCTTAATATAAAATGTAAAACCAATATTTAAACTCTTTACTATATGTGACAGTGATGAATTATAAAAATCAATAAGATTTAACAGCCATTCAATGAACAAAAACATTCTTAGTAAATGAGCACAGAAATTTCTTAACACCTCCCCCAAATAATGTCAAAGATATGTAACAAAACAACTATTAATTATGGAAAGTAAGGTATAATTTCTAGAAAATATGAATTATATAATAATGACTAATAAATTATATATAGCTTTATGATAAAATACACACTATATTCACATTATATCTATCTTTCTATAGCTCATACCATATCAAAAATTGCTGACTTACTGTATTCATTATTTTCATGAGAATAAGACAAAACACTGAGAGTAGACCATATTTCTTAAACTGTGTGAATGTGAGAGAAGAGATAAAACTTTCTATGGTAAATTAGATTGTCATAGCACTGGGATTTTACCCTGAGAGTAATGGAAGTGAGGCTGCAATGAAGAACTAAAAGACAAGATGAAGGTGAAGGAGGTACTGATAAAGAAACAATCATATTTTCATGTAATCAAGAAAACATTTATTTGAGAGTGGGGAATATGATCCAGGTCACAATCAAGGGCCACAGCCAAGATGCATTCCATCAAGGTCAGGGAGAGGGGGATTGCAAAGACTCAAGCAGAGAGAGGACTAAGGCTAAGTTGTTTGTTTTGAAACTTTTAGATTGAGCAGCAAGAGTCTTCTGACAGGAGGCTATGATGTGGGTTCATTTATTAAAATATACAGATTTGGTGCTTCTGATTTTTTCTTTTTCTTCCCCAGTTGCCAGTGTGGAGAGAATGGAAGATGTTCTTTTTCCTTGTTGTCAACAGAAACATCAGCAAGTCCTGACAGGGATTTGAGTCAGACTCTTAATTTCTCATGAAGAAATCTCTACTTAGCAGTTGGAATCAAAATGGAGTCTATTTGATTCAAGGTAGGTTCCACAGTAGGTTTGAAGAACTAAGAGAATCCCCAGGTCTCAGAGAGGGAAGCAGGTGACAAGACTGAGAGAGATCTCCAAGAACCCAACACGGCACAGGTTCACATATAAAGCAGAGGTATCTTTGCCTAGTAGCTTTCAAATTCTTAGCTCCCTTATAAGGGAATACAGAGATCCCCCCTTCGTCATTTCTTAATGATGTCAACATAGTCTGTAGCAGAGTTCACTTTGACCTACTTCCTTTACTAGTCCAATCCATCTGTCTTCTATATCATGTCCCTTTATTGGAAAACATGTGCCCATTCTGAAGGCAAATGCACCTGCTGGAGCATCTGTTTATTTAGGTGGAATATCTATCACACTATGAAAGATACATTGTTATAGTCAAAGGGACTATATCCCCATTTAGTGGGGAAATGGAAAATCATCTATTTCAAGGAAATATTTTAAGTGAATTCTTAAAGTAATTATCTCCATAAGTTGAAGATCTATAAATCATAAAAATAGAATCCTCTAATCACTATGAGAAGAAAACAAAACAAAACAAAACAAAATCAATAAAAAAACCCAGGAGGAAAAGTCTCTGCTTATTGAAATAAAAACAATAAAACAACATGATACTAAATAGCTCTTAATTCAAAGGCTAAATATAAATGAACTTTAGCAATGCTTAAAAATAAGATAAAATTGGATACAACTGAATTTGTGGCATACCATTAAAGCAGTTGTGAGAAAACATGTATATGTGTGTGTATATATATATATATATATATACATATATATAGTATTAAAATCTATATAAATAGCTAAATGAAGTAATTAAATTCAACAACTCAACCATCTAATTGGATTTTTTTCTATTTCCATCTAATTTCCTAGTATCCAAAATAGGAAAAGAAAAACAAAGTAAATGAAAAGAAAATAAACAAAAAGCTCAGTAAAGATAAAAAACAGAAATAAGTGAGTTAGAATTAAAATTAACAAATACCAAATTTAGGCATTTTTGCAAACTATTGTGCTCACAAATGAAAAAAAAACCTAGATTAAATGAATAATATTCTTATAAAATTTATCAAAACTACACTCAATATGGAGGAAATATAATCAGATTAATTACCCTAGAAGAAATGCAGACATTTGTTCAAGAGCTCCCCATGCAAAAGCATCACTCCCAATTGACTTCATCAAAAGATTGAAGCAAGCTTTTGAAGTTTAGGGAATCTTAAGTTACATAAATTGTTCTATGACATTGAAAAGAAGAATGGCCTCTAAATTTGCTTTTATAGCATGAACATATCATTGGTCTTATACAGTGCAAGAAGTTGATAAATTATAAATACATTTCACTTACAAATATCAATGCAAAATTCTCAAACATATCACTAACAAATAGAATTTAATAGCACATTAAACCTAATGCAAGATAAATAGCCACAGTTAATTCCAGTAATGCAAGTGAGGTTCAATGTTTGAATGGCCATAAATATAGTCATAAATATGATCATATAAAGCTTAAAAGAATATAGAGTTTAAAAGAATAATCATACAATTATGTGATGCAAAAAAGATATTTGCATCCATAATGGAAAACACAATATTTTATTAAGTCAATAAAATAGTACTTAAAGGACACATCGTTAACATGATAAAGTGTATATCTGAATCAATATGCAAGCACTTTACTTAAAAGCAAACTCATTTCCAGATATGAAGAAAAGACAAAAGCAACTTCTTGGTTGTCTCATGGTGCCAATGAGAAACAAAACAAGCAAACAAATAAAGCATTATCAAAGTATAAGATCAAAGCTTTTAGGTCAGAAATCTTGGAGAACTGCATTTGAATATGTATTTGCAGAGAAAGTCTTGTGGAAACCACAAGTTGACTCAGATTCAGCTCAGGCCATGATAGGATTCAGGTCATCTGCTCTGAAAGTATGTACTGATGAAGGAAATGGTGATGTATCCAGAGAAATCTGGAGATAGCATGCTTTTCCTGCCCAATATTCTAATATCCTGCCTCAATTACACACACACACACACACACACACACACACACACACACACACACTCCTTATACTGAAAGGTTCATGTGAAAAAGGAAACAATAGAAATGAACCACACGTTTTAAGGAGTGAGAGATATCAAATAACAAATAGCAATAGCAAAAATACTGAAATAACCACAAAACAGAAATCCTTAAAAATTCTTGGAATACAGGCTGGAGGAAGTAAGTGAATAGAGGTGTTAGACTGTATATGAAATAAAATAGAGAAGAGGATGAGCTAAAAGGATGATTGTGTAGCAGAGCATGAGCCAGCAGATTCATGGAAATCTCAAAGGATGGGAGAGCTCACCTGAGTGTGTGAAGGGCTAACATGCACTAGACCATCCCACATGAAAAGGAGGAATAGTTAAAGAGAAGTCATATAAGAAGAGAAAATGCCTATGATGTTTCCAAACTGAGATGTGAGATCATCACATTGCAAAGTGACAGGATAAGTAAAATAAAATCTTTTTGATAAATATATAGAAGCATCATAGTAGAACATGTGGGACAGAGTTAATAAAAGGAAAAATTCAAAACTAGCCAGAGAGAAAAGACACAAGCATAGAAAAGTCATATGGAAGGGAGTTTGGGAGTTATTCCTGTAAAAGGAAAACAATTTCAGTGATGCATGGAAAAATGAGAGATGAACCAAAGAAGTAATGTGTAAGTAGACTGCAATACTATCAAAATGTATAGCAACGCAGGAAAGAGGATTACAGGATTTGGAAACAAAATTCTCTAAAGTTCTGACATCACCTGTCACATGATTAGCACAGCACAATAAGGTGAATGTGTGAACTCACACATGCAGTCTATGATGGCATCAGAATACTATAAGAAAAATAAAACTTATAAAAATTTAAACCAATTAATTAAAAGATAATGAGAGAAATCCATCACATATAAAATAAACATTATCACAGTGAACCAAGACATATATATGTAACCTTACATATACACATTTATATTTCTTATAATACCACTTTCATTGACCTTTTAAATCATGATAGTTAGAAGTAAAAGGACAATAAGAAACATAGGATATAAAACTCATCTTAAAGACTTGGACATATATAGGAATATCAAACAAAAATATAGTATTAAAAGTAAGTACTGTCACTAAAACATAAGAAGGGCATTTCACAATGATATAAAAATCAGTCTTCCGGGAGAAGATTAAAAAAAATTTTAATTGAATTATTTCAGTTACTTAGCATAACACTTAAAGAATAAAAAAAAACTGACAGAACTAAAAGAAGAAATTTCTGAAGTAGAAGACTACCATTTTTTTTCAGTAGTTGGTAGAATAACAGATAAAAGTTAATTCATAGTCATATAGCTACATTTCATAGAATAACTAACATATTTTCCTTCCTGGCTAGCTGAATGAACTAGTTAGCCCACTGGTCTCTTCTCATAATGAAATAAATATCAATAGTTTGGATAAATGAAAATAACATGGAAAACAATGCTATTTAATGTAACTGAAAAAGAACTGTCTGCTTCTGAAACTATGGAACTCATGTTTAATTATCCTCCCTGAAACCTCAGTGTTAAATAGAAATGACTTTGTGTCATCTCCAAATTGGAGAATTTGAAGATTTCTATTGGGCAGAAAGTATCTCTTCTAGACACACATATGACATGAATAGCCAACTTCCATGTAGACCCGCCCTGAGATAAATATTCATCTTCCATCAAGAGACCAGAGTTGACCCAGTCAGTTCAAGATCATCCAATAGGTGCATTTTAAAAATAAGGATTTCCTTCCTTTTGCAGTTCACTAAGTCTGAGGAAGAAGTAAACTGGACTCAAGGCGAGTTATCCATATAGCAAATGTTTTACCTCAAGGGTTATTAACTGAGACCCTGTTAAATGCAATGTCAGGGACACCAGCGAGTTCTGACCACTAGTACTTCACAAACTGATCAAAGAGAAATAACCTTACTTTATCATTGCAACATTATAAATACGATAAAGAAAGCAAACACATGACCAGGCACACAGGAGAAAAAAGTAAATAAGAGTATATTTCCCTTAATTCAGAATGGAAATTATATGCTACCCAAAGAATTGTTCACTTGGTGTTTTCCAGAATGAACAATATGGCATTGTTTGTTGAATTATAGAGATCATGCTATAGCAATAATCATACCAATCATAGCTCTATTTAATTATAGTATGGAGATCATAAAAAGAAAGATCACAGGAGCACAATACCAGCTCTATGTAATATTTCCATTATCAGTAATCAACTATGAATATGACATCCTGAAGATTATAGAGCAAGGGTCAACAGTGGGCTTCAGATGAGGCAATGACAAGGCCATGACCCTTGGTCAACCCAATGGACTTCCCTCCCCAGTAGTAGTGATTCCCCAGACTTGATAGCCAGTTCCCTCTACATTTGTTTTCTTGTTACTCACTCTCACACTCCATTTATCGCTTCTCATTTGGAGAAGTGTCTTCTTGTAAGCTGAGTGTAGAAAATCCTTAACTCTTCAGTAGGTTCACAGAGGATACAAATTAGCTTTTCTTTATAGAAAAGTTGGCCTCATAATAATAACTCCCTTTATAGAGACCTTGCAAGACATTTTACTTTCCATGTGGTGTTGGGAGATTAATGGGAATGGTGTCCACATAGTTGTGTGGCTGCCAGACTCCACCACTTATCTGAAGCCAGTGTCAGGGCCTGTGACGATTAATCACCCTCCCAGTCCCTGAAATAAAATCAGCATTGTGCACTTCTTGGATTGCAGAAGGGGAAAGGGAATGGTGTGGTTTGGGGCTGCTTCTCATCATTAATTTTCAATTATGACTGTAAGAACCATCCCAGCTAGAATTGAAGTAGGAGAGTAGGGGGCAGAAAAGGTCCCAAGGGAAGATTAATAGGTGCCACATGGCTGGGGGGGTGAGGTGGGGGGTGGAGAATTTGGGACTTTTCAACTTTGTTTTTTTTAAAGAAAGATAATCAACAATTTATAAAATTCCTCACAAAGTGGTATAAAATATATCCCAGTTAATATGGAAAAGTCACATAAAGGACAAGACAAGAGGTCTTTCAACATATACAAAAATGACTAAACCACACCTTTGCTGCAAGTTCAAATCTTTCTTTACTAGTTAAGATAATTGTTCCCACTTAAAAAAAAATAATTTCTTAATGTCTGCCTCTTCAGTTCTATTGGCGCTCCTTTCTCAGTCAAAAGAAAACATTTCATAGTCTTTAGAGACCCATTCAGGAGTCTTTCTGGTGTGAAATGAGCAAACACAGAAGATCTATTCTTAAAAAGAGGGGAATAAAAGGAATCAGTCTTCCTTGAATCTGAACTAACAATGTGTGGTGTTCTATATTTCAGAAAAGACTTTTGCATGAAATGTTCTTATCTTACAACATTTTATGTTTTCAGTTTTATATGAAGCTCATTGTTCAAATAAAGTAATTATAAAGCAAGGAGTAAAATGACATGCTCCACATCATAGGTGAAAAATGGTATACTTAAATTTCTGATTGTCTCCAACTCTCAATGTACACTGCATGTGTACATTGATGGCTTTGACTCTTTATCTTTATCTTTGACTCTTTATCTTGATGGCTTTGACTCTTTAGGGGTTGGCTAATGAAGCATTATTATTATTGAGTTATTTTATATGAGCATGCACACATTATTTTTACTAACACAGAAATTATACATACACACATGACACATCATATAAAGTATTCACCACTTTTGGATGGTCATGTTCACTCAATCTCCATCCTGATCTTCTTACATCATCTTCTCCCTTGAAGAGTAATACTTTCACCCAAATATTGTGAATTGGGTAGTACCTATATCCCACTATTTTCTGTAGATCAATCAGGCATAATAAATCACATGTTCTCTAAAGACCATTGAAAAATCAAATTCCCTAAAACATAGACGTTTGCTATCATTCTTACTACCTTAGTTCTGTTGCAAAGTTTGGCTTTCATATTTCAACTAATCCTTTGCGCATCCTATACATTCAGTATATGACCCCTTGTATACTCAATTCATTTCTTCATTGCATGAAATTTAATATGTGACTTCTATCAAATATGAGAATAAATCACTCTTGTAACCTTGAATATCATGGGCAATGAAGACAGTAGCTTGAATGACTATGGCTTCAGTTTTAACAAAAAAAATGTCTTTCAGGTAATGAATTCAGGTAATGTTTCATTCAAGATTTTAGAGGTAGTACAGATAAACATCTAAGACATATCTTGGGACTCTGATGCAAGGTTTGCTTGCAACAGGCTGGGATCTGTTACCACTGTGTCAATTTTATGAGCTTTTGCCTCCTTCATTCCTTTGATACAGGCCAAACTCAGCATATATGTATATGGGACGATTCAAAAAATACACATTTAAAATTGTCTGAGTAAAGTAAAATTTCCAGGGCTAAAAACTATGGAAGGCATAGTTTTATGGAATGTTCATATTTGAAGATCACAAGGTTTAAATATACAAAATAGACAATGTCATTTTTCAGTCTGTTTTATACATACCAGATGTGACAAACTTCACTATTGAACTATACTGCTTAGTTTGCAATTAGTTAGAAAACCTTACACAAAAAAATCACATGCGTTCTTATTTCAGTCATTGTTTTATGAATTTTATCTTAAAGACTTAGTCTTGATGCCCTAAAGACTTGAAAAAAATTCCAAGTTTGAAACAGACAAGTTTGTGTGTTATTTTTCACTCTAGAATTCAGTTTGTTCTAGATGTCTAATTTCTAGGTGATAATTCTGAATTGGGGCATGAAAATAGAAAAAAATCATGAAAAGCAACTCTGTGTTTTGGAATTTCCAGCTTTATTTTCAAGGTTCGTTATTGCTCTCTATATTGTTAAGTTTTTGTGACCACGTGTGCTTTCATAGTAGTATAATACCAAAGTAAAACCACTGGAGAACAGATTTACATAGAAAGTGTGCTAGAGGAAATCCCTCATTGAGTGGCAAAAGCATGTGTTAAATTTCAAGTTTGATGAGAGTGACACTAGCTTTTATTTATAATGACAGCTGCTTATAAGCTGTGGCGACAAACTAGATTAACAATTTCCGTATGCTTTTGCTCTAAAGATCATGTGACAGGAAGGACCCTGGATTTGGATATTGAAGTAGAAAGTATAAATTTATTTTCTCACTTACCTCTAGGGGCTGGTAAGAGCACTCTATGAAGAAAAGTCTGTGTAAATATGATACCAAAGCTGCTTTTCACGTGGCAGATTCCTACCTCCTTCGTTGTAAATACATACTAAGGATAGAGTTTATTTACCATGTATAAATAACTTTAGCAAGTATTCACATTAACAAAGATTATGTTTGTCAGTGAGATGGTGCATGTACAAATAGAAGAACCTTGTATTATTTTAATTTTATTCCTAAACAATTATAGGAAGAAAGAATGTGGTAAGGAAGGGGGGGGGGGGTGAAAGCAATGACAAAGGGAAGGGAAGAAGGAAGAAAAGGGAGGGAGGAGAAAGAACAAATGGAAGATTACCGAATAGAAAGGAAAAGAAGGGGAAATTAAAGAAGGGAGGAAAAGAAAAATAAAGACTGGAAGTAATCAAATGCTAAGAACCAAGCAATATGCATAAAGACTCTAAATCTTGGCTGCCTCAATAGAACTCATCATCTGAGTTCATAAACTATTGATCCAGATAAAATAACTGGACGTCCCCATGTTTTATATAATCATTTGTAATAAGGTCTAACATCACACCTACTTCATAAGGTTGTACTAATGATAATAAACATAAAAATAAGTTGAATGTTTTAAAATGTACTGGCACATCATAAATAAGTGTTCATTGTTAAAATATAGTTTCCATAATTTTGCTTGCTGCTTCAGGTGATTCTGTAGCAATTCAAGATGGTTCCAGAAGTTGGTGGTGACCCCCTGGGCACCCAGTCCATTGGTTTACCTTACAAGTTCATAGATTTCCTCTTAGCAAAGACAGCCAACCAAATCCCCCCAGGTCAAGGCTTGCTCTACTCTAGTCTTAATTTTCTTTGTAAAATTTCTCCTTCAGAAATGCCATATTCTTCACTGAAGAGCCTTGACCTTTGTGAGGGGTTGAATTGTTTTCTCTCACTCATGTGTTAAAGTCATAATTCCTGCAAAAAGATCCAGAAAAACACTGGATGCTAAGACCTCACAGACCTCACAAGGAATCAGAGCTGTCTACACTTTGGTTTCAGATGGTACCAGAACTATGAGGCAACTAATGTTTGTGGTGAAACCATTCAGTGACATCATTACACAACTCTAGAAAACTGTATGAAAGAGTAACATTGCTACCTTTCCAATGTGCTAGAGATTGTGCACATAAGACATTTCCTTTTATCTACAAGTATTTCCTTCTGGACACGGCATTGAAGTTTATATGGTCCTGGGGCACTTGCAGAAATGATTGTCTGTACTGGTACCTAATTTGTGAAGTAGGCATTACTTAGAGTTCT
This sequence comes from Uropsilus gracilis, assembly GCA_004024945.1. NCBI lineage: Eukaryota > Metazoa > Chordata > Mammalia > Eulipotyphla > Talpidae > Uropsilus > Uropsilus gracilis. The sequence goes on from PVHY01013748.1 coordinate 11,726, forward strand.
CCATTAGACAGACTCCTCACATTATTGCCTGAAAAATAGCAGAAAGAATACCAAAAAAGCCTAGCAGAAGGATGAGTATTTGCTGATTCCATTTGTTAGCTCTGCCACCTATACCTCAGCATAAACTTGAGTACAAGATGTAGTATCTTCCCTCCTTTACTGATAAATGAAGATGCAAATAGCCACAAGTGAATAGTTAATTTATCACATATGCAAATAGTGTATATCTACTGAATACTTCCGATGCTAGTGTGGGTTCTGGATTAAAAATAGATAATTGTGTAAAGTAGAGCCTACTTTTCAGGTACTCAGAATGCAGGAAGAGAGACCAACGCAGAAAACAAAATTACAGTATGTAAGGAAGAAATCCTGATCTTGAGCTGTTGTAAGTTTTCTTGTAAACTCAGAGTTGGTAGTTATAGACTTTGGTCGGGGAGTGAAAAAATACCTCATTTGGTAAGTACGTGTGATTTAGGGAAATCTTCAAAAATTCTGATATTTGAAGTGAGTCTTAAATAATAAATAGCAATTTACAAAGGGCAAGTAGGCATGGGTACCCAGTGGGGGATCATAGTCATGCGAGTTTGCATGTGTGGATAGTTGTCTCCATCTGTGGGGCTAAATATGATGTGCATTTTGGCATAGGACATGAAATGAAGTTGCAATACAGAGGATAAAGATTGCAAATCCTGAAGGATTAGATTATATAGTAAAAGGTTTCTATATTCTAAATTCAAGAAAAGGGAAAACTAACTCCATTGGTGATGGTCCTAAGTCATTGTCAGAAAGGTTTTTAAAGTCTCTTTGGGTAGCAACGTGTCCTCATTAACCTGCCTTCTACACCAATCAACAATCATTTAACTTCAGTAACCATGACTGTGAGAGTCTGAAAGTCAAATCAATCTTTAATCCCTCTTGTTTCTACAGACCAGAATATCCCTGAACTCTATAGCTTCCTGAAAACCTTATCCAAGGGTAGTTTCTTATTCAGTAATTTGTCCAGAGCTCTTGTGATTTAGAACTACAGCTCTCCCTTAATTAGCAAACAATAAATGCATGCTTGCTTTCATATGTTCCTACTATCTTATGCTTTTATCTTAGTATTTCTCCACAAGGATAATTAATAAGTATTTCTCTACTAGGATAATTAACTGCCATCAGGCCTGAGTCCAGTGGTCATATGGTGAAGTGTTTGAAGGAAACTGGTTGTTCCATGAAAATATTGAAAAACAGGCAGTTGTGGACTCAACAATGAGGCAAGCTTGATACTGCTGGCCTCACATAGCTGACTTTCAATCAATAGCAAAAGAATACCTTGAAGTGAATATCTGCATTCATGTATTCCAGTCAAGAACAAATATGTCAACAATGTTAGCAAACTTTCCCAAGAAGAGAAAGAGCAACAAGAAGGGCTCATCTTGGTGTGACCTTACAACTGGAATGCTCACATTCATAGGATAAGCACCCAAAGGTGACTTAGGAGAGGAAGCTTTTATTGTTCTACCAACCCACAGGGAAGTGCATAAAATTGAAATGAAGCCATAGGAGGTTCTACTCCCAGCCAGCCAGCTGAAAAACAGCTTCCTACTAACATAAACATAGGCTTTTACTCATATGACTAAATATTGAAAACAACACGAGCATCTCTCTTATGCCTCATTCTTTAGAATAGTTACCCTTTATAGAATTATGTTAGTGCTTTATGTTCTTTGTATTTTAAGACATATAAAAACTGGTTGTTGCTGAAGGAATCCTTACACTTACATTTAATGTACACCCATAGCATTTGTAACCTCATTCAAAAGTACTTTGAGATTGAAATCTAGGTTATTCCCTAAAACTAAGACATCAAAAGGTTATATACATTTTCCATTTACTTTTATCTAGTATATGCCAAAATCAAAATGATGACATTTTCTGTGCTTTAAAAATTGATGTTTCATAATTTTTTAAATGAAACAACAAAATTGGTAAAGGTCTGGAAAAAAATCTACAGTTTCTGTGGTAGTTTCTTAGAGTTAGAAGCATTGCTTCTAGAATTGAGTATCTCTTTTTGGTAAAAAAAAAATCACAATGAGCAAAAAGACACTTATGTGTATTATCCCCAATATCAGATTAAAAATATCTTCTTGGTGATTTATCAATTTGTATAAAGATTAAGTGATACAAAATCTGCAATTCATTCCCCAGAGCAGGTTCTGAGGACGAGTAAGTGTATTTAATGCTTGACCTAGTCATGGAAAATGCTAATTGCAAGTTTGAAAGGATTTCTATAACACATTCTCTTTATAGTAAAAGGTCCAGCAAAATCTTCAGAATTTGTAAGATTAGAAAACACTACTTTCATATATTTCTGAGTAAGTTTCTCCAGGAACTTATAGCAAGTATATGACAAATCACTCTTTTTTTGTACTCTGATTTCTAAAATTCTTTCAAAGAGTTATTTGATGATATTTACAGGAAATAGAACCAAGAGCATGGATAAACTAATAATAATAGCAATAATAATGCATAAATAAAACAGTCTGTCCCTTCTTGCCCTTCATCTGTTGAAGAGAGACTGGGACATAGCCATACAAAACAACTCTGCAGGCCTTTGATTTGACAGGATCAAAGAGTTTATTAGAATGAATTACTTGAGATGACTGAATGATTACATTTCCAAACTTACAAAAATAAACCCAAAATAAGAGAACCAGAAATGATCTCTAAATCATAAGAGAACAGATTAGGATGTATCATGGCCCTGTTTATTCAATCAAATAATGGCAGGGAAGTATGTAGATAATTACAAGCTCTTGCATACATTCTGCCTAATTGAATTATTAACATGCCCTCTACACATTTAAGCACATTTGACAGCATTATGAGTAACTTTTGCAAACAAAGAGATTACTATCTAAACATTTATAGCTTAAATAATTCTAGATTGACATAAGAATTTCAATGCAGAAAGAACTTTTAGTTCCTCACCATACTATGGATAATATCATCATTTTATAAAACTGATAAAAGGTTTCCCCTGTTCTTGAGTGTTCACAGTCTTCCAGTTTATCTTGTCAACTTAAAGACAACCAAGGAGGAGTTTTGCTTTTATGAACAAAAGGTAGAAGTAACATTTAGTATTGATTTTGCAGCATCCATTCTAGAACGAGTTCCTTACCTGGGAACAACTTTCTCATGCTATAAATTTGCCAGTCACGCCTGCTTTCATGATATGATAGAGTTATTTTAGGTTTTATGTGTTATTTTGGATGACATGTTAGATTATTTTTTGAGTCTGGAAAACTCAAAATTTTTTTCCATATAAATTGTTGCTTTGCTTCTTGCCTTTTCAGTTTATGAATGGTTATGTAAGAGTGTTCAACTTTCTGCAAGTGGGGCAAATCTGTATACACATCAAAGCTAAGAAATGAAAAATGGTATATTCATTAACTAAATACAGGCTTGTTTTGGATTTTACCAAATTTTTCATTAAAGGGCGTTTTCTTATCAAGATGTGATATAGTATAACAAGTCTTTATCATATTCAATCTTCAATAAATTCTTTTTTTTTCCCCTTTCATGCCTTGAGACTTTTGAAGGATCTTGACTAATTTTTGTTTGCTTATTTTTTTAATTAAGGAAATCCTTCAGTGTTGGTTCCCCATGTTTAGGTGAGAATTACCAGTTTCAAGAATGAATAGAATACTGAGATGCCTTTCTCCAGATTTTTCAAAGGGAACATGAAACTTGATTATTACTACTTCTACTACCATGAACACCTGTATAAATCGCTGTCTGCTGAATTAAAGTGGTAGCTACTTTCACCTTTCCATAATCTATTCCTTCAATTTTAATCACTAAATCTAGTTCATATTCTCTAAGAGAGGAAAAAGAAACTAAGCTCTTTCATCTGGAGAGAAGCATAAATAGTTATATAGCAATTAACAAATATTTTGTTATATAGCATTTAACAAATATTTTGAAGAAAACGCTTGGAGATCAGTTACATTGCCTATTATTCTAAAGTTATCCACTAATTTTATCATTCATCAATTAACTGCCAGGATTATGACATTGCTCTGGTTCTGGATATTTTCTATTTAACTTCTGCAAGGAAAATATTTTTCTTATTTATTTATCCATTATTTAATCAATCTTTTATGTCTTTAAGGACACATACTGAAAAACTCCTGCTAATTTATACTCTGTTACAATTGGATATACTTTATTGTGAAATATTAAGCATTTAAAAAATAGCTATGATGCCCTTAACATTATAGATCTTATTTAGGAAGCCTATTCTAGATTTAAATATGTTAAGCAGTGTTGTATGTGAAACCGAAAACCTTTGTCAAGTTATTACTTTCCAATCACATACCAAGGGAAACTTAGCAGTCTTTTGAATTTTTAAAATTTGTTTAACTTCCTAAAGTCACTCTAATTCTAATTTTTTTTCTTTATTGGGAAATGAAGAACTGAAAAGAAACTATAGAAAAGAGGGTATGAAACAAATATCTAGAGTACATATACATGAGAAGTTCAAAAGACAGGAAAGGATTAAAATTCAAGAAAAAGAAGACACTCAATGATAATATAAAGACCCAAGAATGGGATATTTGCTAGATAAATTATGATTACATGGAGGAATAGATATAACATAGTTATTCAAATAATGCTTTTAAGAAATTTGCAACAATCTGGGAAAGGTCATACATTAAACAGTGAAAAGTGGCAGGATACAAAACTGGATACGTAAGTGATCCCAATGTTGCTAAAATAAAGAAAATATAAGAAGAAAACAAATGTGCAAATAAAAATACAAAATGCTTTTACAAAATAATGATGAAACATCAAACTGTACCTACCAGAGCACTATGATGCCTAATAGCTGACTTGGCAGTATACAAGGAACTATTCATAGTAGTTATGGATAAGCTATACAATATTTGATTACTCAATATTTTATGTATGCTTTTGTGCATTTTCCAAGTTTTTATTTTATTCTGAACATATATCATTTGGTATTTCCATAACAATAGTGATTTTAAACAGCCAGGTTATAGTTGGTCTTCCACTGTCCTCACATTTGTGCATCAACGCTAGAAGAGGCGTGTTTTGCTACTACCTCATTTAGAGAGTATTTGTAGAAGAAAAATAAACAATATTTAGGGTGAAAAACCCTAAATTAAAACAGGGCTTTTCTAATTAATCAGCCCAAGAGCTTGACTGCTTAATACTGAGTGGTGTAGGTCACCTGAAAAGCAAACAGAATCATCGTAAATGTTGTAGGAGTCTTTGAAGTTATAGATTAAGCCAGTGGGAAATTAGCCAGATTGCCATTATAGCTGAAAAGTGCCTGAAGCAGCCACTGTAATTATGCAAGTTTTGTGACCCTTGAAACTTTTGTGATTGTAATGCATGCTCTCAGCCTTCATAAAGTTCTCCACCAACCTGCATCCTGTTTAAACTGCTGTCTGGCTCAAAACGGAGTAATAAATTAGGAGAGAGAAAACAAATAGTGTAGCAAACCCTTTATTCCTATCAGGAACGAACCCATTTTGTTTCTAAAAGATGCTGGGGTTTACCCTCCAGTGTGTCACCCTCCACTGACATGCCACTTGGGTAGGATGGAGAAGTCGCCCTTTCCTTGAGCCTTTTTCTGATAGGGCAGGTGCAGGCATGCGCACAGCTGTGTTTAATTATGATTAAACGCTCATTGATATAAAAGACCACCTGGGCACAGACAGGGGTCACTGATAAGATTAGGACTCATCGTAGTCTGAGAAAGATGCAGGACAGACTGAGATGCAGGAATAGTCTGAGAAAGATGTAGTTCCGAGTTAGAGGAGCGGTGAGTCTCAGAGGATACTCTGATAATCACTCCGATCAGATTCGTTTGGGGAATCTCCTGAACATGAATGCAGCTCCCCACTCAAATACCACTCGGATGCAGCGAGAACTGAGAGGCCAGATCTGGCGCACTGTAGCAAAGACCTTTATTGAAACAGTGAAGTGATTTAAACAAGGGTGGGTGGGGGACTTACATGGAAATGTCTCCATACAGATACAAGACTAGAAAGATAAATAAAGGGTAAGGAGTGGAGATGAAGTCCACTTCCATGTGAAGATGTGCCCAATGAGGGGAACAGGAGTTAAAGGAGTATGAGAGAAAGAGAGAAGTCTCTGCAGAGAATGAGTGGATCCTGTCAAATCCAAAGGGTGGAATCTGCCTTATGTGTGACCTTTGTCTCTCCTGCAGAATCCTTGCCAATGTCAGCACTGCAGACAAATAGCATCTGGTTTGGAAGATCTGACAAACGTATTGTAGTACTGTATATGACAGTGGCCTTGAAATTTGAGGGGCACATCTCACATTAAGAATGTAGCGATTCTTCCCCCCCCTACTTATTTCCCTATGCACACAAAATGCATTACTTAGGGGGTTCAGAGACCCCCTTGACAGCTAACTACAGTGCTTGAGTCAGTAAGCACTAGATTAATAATCTTTTGTGTAGAATTTGAAGACAAGTAATTTCTTATAAATTTTTCTCTTACAAATGGAGGAATGTTTCTCAAATTTTTAGACTAATTTCATTTAGTTCTTTTAGAGAAAGATACTTTTTTTAAGCAAAAAGGGATAGTAAGGCAAAGGGAATTCAACAGTTGATGATGGTTATTTGGCTGTGATTCAGGACTAAGAATGTGATGATCAATTCAACATTTCTGTTTTCCATAAGACTATCGATCACTTACAAATGACCAGTGGTTTATTAAAATATCAAGCTCATTTCAGATTTGGCAAAATATGCTGCTAAAACCAGGATATTCACTTCAGAAAAGAATGTAGGGAAACAATTTCACATTGAACTTCTAATTCTGAGTGTTTTGATTTATTTTCATTTTGCATGAACACAAAACTAAGCAGACCATTTAATCTCTACAATTAAAGTAATTTAATAATTGAAAATATTGCCCTCAAAATGAAAAAATGAATTATCCTGAAAGTTGTTTTCACACCCCTAAATATAATATCTGTTTGAAGAAAAGAAAATATTGCTGATTTTTTTAAAAAATGCAGTCTAATTTTATATATATATATAATTAGACTGCAATTATATATATTATATATATATATAAATTATATATATATTATACACACTCAGAATTTGATAAGGTTTTCAGAAAGAATAGTCCAAGAAAATTATACAATATCTTAAAAGCAAGATTTTACCCAATCTTCCTTTGTATTTACCTCTCATGTTATGTCTCACATTATATAACCAGAGATGCATGCCCACAATTTCCCTGAAATTCCTCCGTGTTTATTCTTCCCTATTCAGAATTTACAAAACATACCTTTAACCATAGAACCTGAGGCATTTTTTAAATGTGTGTTGCAATTTTGCAATTTGCAAATGCACACACACAGCATTATGGGTTTATTTTAATATTGTTATTGCATTTTATCATACTAATTATTATTTTCCTGGTCTTTGTAGATGGACCAGGCAAACAGTTCTTGGGGTAGGTAGAGAGGATGATGGTACCTTTTCTTCAGCACCCTCCAACTTCCTTCTTCAAGGTCTTCTGTTGCTTAAACTGCTGAGTGTCAATAGCTGACAGCATATAGCTGATCCTGGATCCTGGATCAGCTTCTCAGGGCTAAGCTGCAGTCAATGATTTTCTGAGACCAGGATGCAGGAGTCCAACCCCTATTCCCTTCCTTTATTTGGTAAAACCTGAAAGGGCCATGTCCAGCCTCAGTTCCTAAGGGAGGCCTCAAGTCTTGCAAGATTGTCTCATCTTTCAAGCACCCTCCAATCTTCCTAAATTTTGCAGGGAAAACACATCAAATGAACGCATCTTTTCTTACATATTTCTATTTATGGGCATTTATCTTAAGCATAAAACATTTTTAAGCTGATATAGGCATAACAACTTCAGTTGATTTCTTAAGTTTCCCCACAATTGTCATTTCTCTTTTCTAAGATCCACTCTAAGATAGCACATCACATTTACTCGTGCACCTACTTCAAGTCCTCTGATCTAGGACAGTTTCTTAGTTTTTTATCTTCTTGACTTTTTTTTTAAATGTACGTTGGCTAGTTATTTTGTAGAAGTATTGTAAAGAAGTTCTATTTTGTAGAAGACATGTCCCTCATTTTGTTTTGTTTTATGTTTACTTATTATCACGATGTGATTATTGATGGGAAAATATTTCCTCAGTGGTAAAGTGTTATTATTCCATCCTGCAAATAGGACATAATATTAGCATGATTAATTGCTAGTGACACTGACATTGATCGTTTGCTTAAAGTAGCATCTGTCAAGTTTTTCCCTGTCATTTACCTCCCTTGCTGACGCAGATGAAAACAGCTCTCAAGGAAGCCCCTGCATGGAGTCTCAGTCTCAGAGTCTATTTCCACAGGATCTAAATTTAAAAAAAAAAAAAAAAGTCTTCAAAATTGATCCATCTTTTAAAAATATTATATACTGGAAAATAAATACCAAATAATTTAATTCTTAAAACTCAATTGGTCAATTCCTATAGAATAGGAACAATAAAATTACAATGAATGTTAGTATGGTAGCTGTGCTAATGTTAAGAATGAAACATTTGAAACAATTGCAAACTAATTTATTGATTGCAACAGCTTACATTGAAAGAGTTCATAAAAACAGCAAAAATCTATTCAGTGGCTACATTCATATTATTACTCACATTTCTGTGCTTCCAGGCAATGATTTGATTTCACATATACAAAATATGTGAAATTCTTATCACATAAAAAAACTCTTGTACCAGGATCTGCACCTTTATCTTTACCATCTGTCCACTCTGTTAAGTAACCAGCCCCCAGAAATTCACAGTCCATTCTGAAGCTTTTGAATCAGTTGAATGAGGTCATGTTTTATGAAAACCCCCAATATTAGTGGAATTTACTTTGAACATTACTGGACCCAGTAGTCTGTGATCTGCTACATCAAGATCTCCATAGGGGAAAAATATTTACAGGAAATCTCATTCAATTGTATAAAATTGCTGTCACTTTGATTTCAAGAACTTTACCTTTATTATCAAAAATGAAATATTTAGTCAAAAAGAATAAATTTAGTGTTTTTCATACCATGTTGCTTTACCCAAACTAGAAGGTCTCTAATAAAACCCTGCAAATTTTCTCTGGCTCATCTATTTTTCTTGTTGTATGTGAATGTCTCTGTCAAATAGCCTTAAGACTCCCTTTTATTCTCATTAACGGAATTATTTACTTTGTGAAGTAAGAGATGTGTGCATTCTTTTCAGCTACTTTAGAAATGTAATAGTGTATAGTATCATTAAAAAGCAACCATTTAAGAGGAAGAAATGTAATAGTGTATAGTATCATAAAAAAGCAACCATTTAAGAGGAAGAACAGTGTGTGAGGTACTTTTTCTTAAGGAAAAAAAAAAATGGGCTGTAAAGGTGATGATTTAGACCATAGGCTTTGGCCATGTACTGCAATCACCTCGGAAGGCAAAGCATCCTTCATCCTTGGAGGTGAAGTCTTTGAGAAAAGAGCTTGCTGGTGCAACACATCATGAATGATCATGATACCAGATTACTCTTCCTTGACAGAGGACACAAATCCTGAATTTTCTCCCCTTGGCACAGCAGGGTCATCCTTGCTATAAATTGAGTCACATATATCAAGTTAAAATTAAAGTCTCCTTGGGGGATTAAATGGACTGATTTCCTTCATAGCTCAATGAAATGGTTCAGATAGTCATGAGGTTTTCCCGCCGCTGCATTCTGCGGGTCACTGGTGAATTGTTACCCTTTCTGAGACTTCCAGAAGACTCTATTTAAAATAACTTGCTTTCAACATTCTACTGTCTATCCACTTTTCCTGTTCATTTCTCTATATATAACATTCATTACTATCCTAAAAAGCTTGTATTTTCCTTGTTTTCCAAATGTCTCTGTTCCAAAATGCCAAATACATGAAGAGAAAGATCCTTATATTTTGTTCATAGTACATAATGCTTAGCAGAGTTCATAATACATAGTAGATGCTTAATAGCATTTTGATAAATGTATGGTGAAATACATCTGCTTAATAAATATATGTAAGTTATTTTTCCTCTACCTTTGATGGAAAGGCAAGCATTTACCTCAAGGTTTATGTTACTCTAGGCTAAAAACAGATGTTTTCAAGCTTACTGTAAGTTTTCCTTTTTTCTTTAGTGTTACAGTATAAAGAACCTTTACCCTTAAAGTGAATGTCATCCTCTCCAGCTCTTATTCACATTTACTATGAATAAAAGAGTATACCGTTGTCTCTTTATCAAAATGCCTTTGCAGTATACTCTAAATATCAAATTATTTTTATAATCAAATTGGAAATTCTTTGAAGGATTTCTCTCTTGATCAAGATTCATAAAATATAAATAACCAGCTTCATTTTTCCCTTGTCAGAGCCCAAATGGAGATTTACTTCAAGGTGAATATATATATATATATATTTCCATCTAATTGTGTAAATAATTACCTAGAGTTACTTATAACTGCAGGCTCTACTATGTTTTCAATAGCTTTCCTCTTTTATTCTTGCTTCATCTTGTTGCATCTCATTGAAAGTGTTCAAGGTTCTCCCATTTATTATCAACTCTTGCAGTCTTAACAAAGACAGTAAATAATTGAAAGCTAATTTTTTATAGTTATTCCCTAGTGGAAAATTAGGCCCTGTCAGTAGACATATTCCACAAAGATCTGTGCTATCAGAACTTGAAAAGATTGAAACCAAGAAGCCAAATCCTCAGAATTGTATACCCATTATTCAAGACATTACTCAAGAAGTTAATGAGGACAATGATCTCAAAATATGCATCCATATCCTTTATATGCCAGGATCATCTTGGGAATCTATTCATAGTGAAATGATCATTTTCAGGTTAGAGAAAGAGTATAAGGTCACACCCAGTTCAGAATCTCATATTTCTAAACACTATACTTATTTGTCTAAAACTATCATGCTTTTCAAAATTGTTTAAGATTGAATTGCTTTTAAAATTGTTAAGATGGAAGCTAGTGAGCCCAACTTTGTCTATAACTTTGCAGGGACCATTCACAATAGGATGTATCACAGAGAATGAAATAGAGCAGAAGCAAAAGGAAGTTGAAGCAACAGTTATTTATTGTGCTATCATGAGGTTTATAGCCTATGGCAATGGTTTCCGTACATACATCCCCAGTCAATCTGTCCAAAGCTGTTATGGAAATTGCCCTCAGATTGAGATGATACAGATTCTTTCCCAAGAGGTTGAAGGCAGTCATCAATAAAGGGACCAACGGCATCTGCAGATTAGCCTTGGTGAATTTAACTTTCTTTTTCTTTGGTTAGACTATACTTGACTGGCTGTGTTTCCCAGAGAATTACACATTCTTCTTTCCTTTGCAGGTTCAATAGCTCATTATATCAATTATACTTTCTTAGTACAGGAAGCTTTCCATTAAAAAGGAGCACACATTTATGTTCATTTACTTTTAATGTTTTTCATCATTTTTCTTGTCACATTTTTTCATTTTAAAATGAGGGAGGGACAAGTCTGCCCTTTTCAAATAGAAAATCCCAATCTACCCACCATTCAAAGGTGGTTATACATAACACAAGGAGGATGGAATCTATTTCCTGGTATTTATCTGTTCCTTGCTAATCCAGTGTTTTTAGTCCAACAATGATATCTTAATATTAAATACATTCATAAAAGTTATAGGTACATCCTCTGTGTTATCAGTCAGAATTAGAGTAAAACTTGGGTTATAGTTTGAAAAAAATTAGCTTCCAGGATATAAAAAGAATATTGAAAAGCCTGCTATTATAAATATATATTGCAATTAACAAAGGTGAACATGTGAATATTTTTTCAGTAAAAAATAACTATAATACTAAGAATTACAATCTCAGCTTCTTATATAAAAACTCCTGAAAAAGTTATTCTAATTTCCTTAAGCAAATGTTGCTTTTAATGTGCTAAGGCTTAACTATACATTATATTTTCTTAAAAAGTGTTACTTGTTAGGAAAGACTCACAGAAGTTTAATTATTTCTTTGGTGGTATCTCTCCTGGTTTTATCAGCTACCATCATAAATCCACTAGAAGAAAGTGAGCTAGTTACTTTCACTAAGATATTTCTCTTGGTTACTCTTAGAGAAAACATCTACATTATGTCACATAGATTAGGCAATCAATAAATGTCTGGTGACCGCATCATTGTACATGAATTTTTCTAATGCATTTTCCATTGTTTTATATATTTCTAAGTGTCATTTATTTATTTTACCAATGTTTATTGGACACTTATTGTTTTCTTTTCTAAACAATTAACAAGTAACATAATACAGTATAGTAAAGTAATTCTGTCTCATATTTCTTTAAGTTACCTTTGATCAAATGAAGGTAATCAAAGAGTTGACACATTTTTTCATTGTTATTAATTTGAAGGGAAGAGAAGAGTGGGTAAATGAGGTTAGAGCTATATGTCATAAATATGTCTATACAGCTTATATATCCATATACGCACATCACCAAATTTTATGTATATGAATAATATAAATATATAATTACATAAACTGTATATGATTGATATATATATATATATATATATATGATTTGATGGAATACTGTGATAATACAAACTATAATATGACAAAAAGGACATATTGATCTATTCTTGAAAAAATACATTATTGCATTTTAAGAAATAAAAAAGTTATCTTTTCTCACATTTATATATAGATTAGTTATTCCTTTCTAGTTTTATCAAGCACTTTTCTTAGTGTTAATACTTCTCTCAATTTTTACTTAAATGCCTGTGGCCTGCAGTTGAGGAACACCGCCTGGAGAAAGATTTTTAACACCTGGATGTTATTCTTCTGGGTAATGGACAGTAACAACCCGTTTTTCAGGCAAATATCTCAAGGTAACCACCACCCCCTCAGTGAATTCCCTACAACACGTTTGAGGTTGTAGAGGAGGCAGGAAGAGAAAGTAGGCACAAGCTATTTCTTCTTGCCAAACTTTATTCAAGAGACAGTTGAAAACTACTTTGAATAGTGGAATCATAGAGATATAGATACACATGAAGGTCAAAATCAGATGTAGTCTGAGCTAGATTTTGTTTGTCAGTATTTTAGCCATATCATATAATAGCAATGATTAGCTCAGATAATCTATGTCAAGTTGTAAGCATGCTAACTCACATGTAATCAATATATAGTAATGTTATCTGACTATATCAAGTTTGATCAAGAAATGAAGACATTTATTTTACCTCATTAAATTGATACCTGCTAGTTGAAAATAGAATATATATATATATACATAAATGTAAAGATAAAAAGAAAATTTCTCAGTAATTTATATATATCTATATATATAGAGAGAGAGAAAATCTTTTTTTTTGAAAAGTAGTTTGTTACTTTACAAAAACATGGCAATGAATATATTATAACTAATTCCCTTCTGCTTCTGATTATGTTTATAGGACTAACTCCTCTGATAGAATCTAGCATATTTTTAAATTCAATGTTTTAAATCCTTTTGCTGTACATTATATGGCTTTATGGAAAAGTTTTATCATTTTACACTATGGGAATACAATTATTTCTAGATGGTCTCACCCTAATTTTTATTTTCTCTTTTTGCCTCTACCCCTCACACTAATTTTTAATCACCTGGTGAAGAAAAACACCCTTGTATGTATAGGTCTGCTTGCTTCACCTAGCATTTTTAAATTAACAGAAACTGCTGGTTTTGTCAATGAAAAGTCCAGCCAGGGCACTCTGACATGGTCAAGCATGTAGAGGGGCCACCAATTCAATCTACTACCATGATATTAATATTCAAAGCCCTGCTCAAAGCACTGGAAAACCCTAGACTAGCAGTTCCTATCACAGATATCATGGACACAACACTGAGAGAGAGGAATCTGGATGGAGTATGTGCAATTCTTCAGGTTTTTCTGTCATGGCTGTGAGTTGACTGTATTGTCTCCCATCTTTCCATTCTTCTCACTTCAAAAAAGAAAATGAGGGAGTAATGAGGGAGTAATCTCCTCATCACCTCTTTTATTTTTATTTTTTTTAATCAGGAGAAAAAGATTTCTCCAAATATTCCCCCTTACTGACCACTTATCAACACCTCATTGATCTGATAGAAAAGAGAAAGGCCCACTGACAGGTAAATTAGTTGGTTAGTTGTTTTTTTTTTTCCAACCAGTAGCCTCTATGGCTGCACCTGTGGTATTGCACCCTCCCCATGATTGCATAGGCCTAAGCCCAGTGGGTGTGCACAAGTGTGAGTGAGTGGTCACATCTCAGTCTGTCAAAGGTGACATCATCCCAGGGTGAGAGAGTGCAGAGGAGGAGAGAGGCAAAGAAAGAACATGAAGAAAATTCCAAAGAGAAAAAGAGGCCAGAAAAACAGTGTGAAGATTTCAGGGGAAGATTTGGGGGGGGGGTTGCCTGCCTCCTACCACCCGTGACCCTGATCCTGCTTTGCCTGATGTTTCTGTGTGACTGCTAGAACCAATAAAGAACCCCAGAGATGTCTGTATTATAATTGATGTCACAAACAGGATTGCTACATTACACCTCTATTTCTTAACATCAAGACTTCATATCTGAATGAAACTAGGTTTGAAAATAAGAAAGACCTGGGAAGTGGAGATGATTTTTGAAACCAACAGCCTTGTATGCTATAAAATGTAAAAGAAAAAAATAAATCTGATTTGGGAACAAAAATGCAATAGACTTATTCCTTTCATTATTCTTACACATACTATTCTTGTATTATTTTCATTGTAGACATAGCTATATTTTGTGATAATATAATCTGATGATATAATAATATATTTTAAATTTCATATTATTCTCATTATATATTATGCAACATAATATTTACATATATATATATATATATATATATATAGATATATATATATAGATATATATAAATCAAAGATATCCAAATAGGTAGAAACATCTTTGTGTTGCAGAGTGATAAGCTAAAATTGAAAAAAAAATTTCGAAGATATAAAAGAGATTATCTTTGATATCTGATGTATTTCATGTTCTTTTCTGTCACTTCATTTACTAGCAGGTGACACTCGAGATAATCACGGGCCTTCATGATTATTTTCATCTAAATTTTTAAACCTCTCAATATGCATAAAAATAATATATACAATTGAAGGGCACATGATAATTTAAAGGTGTTAAAAGGACAGAGTCTCTCTTCTATTACTTTTTGTCTCATTTAAATAACATAAAATGCTGTAATCATGAGTGACTTCTGTCATCTTTCAAAATATTCATACTGACATGTACCTTAGCTTAGGTCATGTTTTTCCATTCCATTTCATTCCAACCAATATTTTATCAAAACTTCACAGAGGTTTATAAGCTTAATTTAGACTAAATCTTAATTATACAAAGAAAAACAGATTATTTATTCCGAAATCATGAAGCATTATCCTGGATTTTCACTAACTCACTTTTAGAACTAAAAAAACCAGCACCATTTGATTAGGGAATTGCTCACTGTTCGAACAGATAGAATCTGAAAGATGAGGCTTAGAACAGTGTGCTTATTTTTATTCCCACCTCACCCAAATACATTCTAAGACAGACTTCCTTGGTTGTTACAAATGCTGATTCCAAGACCAGATCTGACCTTTAGATTTGTCTTCTTCAGCAGATGTTTTCCGATATCATAGAGCTAGTGAAGACATAGAGGATTAATAGGAGGGTCTGTGGGAGAGTTTTATGGGTAAGTCTTAAAAATACGGATGAACTTGACACTGACATTGTGGTGGCTAAGCTCAGACACATGGTCTCCCAATTGCAAAATACATGCAGTTTAACTCAGAGCCAGTGAGAAAAGAAATGTGGTGTAGGGTAAATTATTTTGTCAGGCTTTTCCCTCCATCATCCTTTATGATCAGCACCTGGATTATTGCATCTTCCTCACAATTGAGACCCAGTGGTTGTGTGTATGTGTAAGTTTGCACATCTGGGCCTGGGAGAAAATGATAAAAGGGTCCAGGGAGCACAAGCACAAGATGCCACAACACAAGTTTCAGAGAAAGAGTGGGATGAAAGAGAAGGTGAGAACATCAGAATACCGAGAGAAAGAGTGTGAAGATTCTTGGGGGACTCGGGAGCTTGTCTGCCTCTCAGTCTCCCGACAGTTCTGGCACTGACCCTGCCCTGCCCTGCCCAGACTGTTGTGTCTGTGTGACTGTGAGAAACAATAAAAATCTAGGCAAATTGGTGAGTGTGAGGCTTGTCAGTGGCGAGGAAGAAGGTATGGTTAGCCAACATGTAGTCATCGGCTAGCACCCAGCCACATTCTTTTGACTTTCTCCATAACGCTCTCTCTAGAGTTACAAACTGCAAGAACATTAATAAACACCCAAATAGTCAAACAGAAACAGAAGATCCTGTCCAAAATTTAATTCACCAAATCCTGCTACTTCCAATACAACTAATATTGAACCAACAATGAATTGGTATGTGGCTTTAAAATTGGAAAGTAAATTGCAAGTGTAAACTTCTTGCTAACATATTTTGGAAAATAATCATCAATTTATTTCACAAATATTTATTGCCTACTATGACAAAAAATGTGTATATACTTGTGTTAAGAATTACTTTTAACATTATATTTAATTATTTAGCTTAAGCACAAACTCATAGCACCTGAAAGGCAATGAGGTAGAAAATTTTTCTCTTTCTATACATGAGAGAAGGAAAATTACTTATTTCACAAAAACACCTTATTTCACCTTAGTAAGGTGAATGATACTTGGTGGTGCATCTATAACTGCAGTTGGTCTTGCGTAATTACCTGTCTAAAGAATGTAAGATGCCAACATTTCTGGAGATATTTCATCCTTATGTATTTCTATTCAATGAGAAGATCATTTGTTGAAATTTAATGTAATTCATACTTAGTGTTCAAAACTATAGAGCTTGTATAATACAGTTCTGAGTTGAAAACTTAAACATGTCTTTAGAAAATGGCAAAATCATGCTTATTGAAAACAGTTATTTGCATGCACTGCTTTTGTTTATCACAGTTTTATTTGTTTGATTTTTTAAGCAGCATAAGGTTGTGTCATAAATACTCTACACATTTTCACAGAAACTTAATGACATTATCAAGTTTGCATCACTGATTTCATTAGCCTCGTGAAATATGTCTCTAGTTAACATTTGTTGATATTATTTTTATTTTGTCATTTTCTTGGTAAAATAGGGAAACAGGGAAGCCTTAGACAACATGGTAAGGACCAACTACATCCAAGGAACTCTAATATATGGATGGAAAATCAAAATTGTAGAACCAGGCACAGACTGTTTCTAAGGTATAGTAGGAACAGGAAGATAAAAACAATATTTCACACAGACATTAAAAAAAAACCTCCTAAAATATATGAACAACTGGTAAATTAACAATATGACCTAAATGGTCTCAAGTCAGACTATTTTTAGTAACCTGATTTCAGTAAAGAAAATATTTTATTTTTTCTTGTAATTAAAAATTCATATATGAAACAGATTTGTTCCCTTTTTCCTTTATTACCAATTCTTGATCAGTATCTGTTTTACACTTTGGATAACATAAAGGAGTCATTTCTTTGGGTAAATAATTACAAATATATTCTACCCTTAATATGACACAGCATGTATCATATTATTTAGATTTGTAAAGAGTTCTTGAATAAATCTATAAATTTCTTTTGAATAAATCTATAAATCTCTTTTGAATAAATCTATAAATATTTTTGTTTTTCAAGAGAAAACTGTGAATATCGAACATAATGTTATGTTACAATTTTGTACCTTATGCAAAGGTATCTGAGCATTACAAGACAGACTTATCTATATTTATTCATAAATACATGCAAGCATATGTACATACCTAAGCAATTACTATCTTAACCTGCCAAAGGTCTATAATAAACAGCTGACCAAATATTTTGTCGTTGTGCAAGACTTGAGAGTATTGTTTTGAGGATAGTATTGCTATATTCAGAAAATCAGGCAACAGGTACTATTTAGCAAAGGATAATACAAATAGAGTTGAAGGAACTTATTTTGTACAAATTTGCTCCCCCACACACCTGCACAAGCTTAACATGGACACCTGATTTGTAACATATTGTGATAGCAAAACTCAAAAGTTGTGCACAGAAATTCCTACCCTCTGGTATTCCTACCTGAGTTGGTTCTTTTCTCAGTGAACAGAGAGAATCTGGGCAACTAATGAAATATTGCAGAAATAATGGTGCTTGTCTTCCTTGGTTAGGTTATAGGGGGCATTTTTACTTCTGCCTCGTTTCAGTGTATCTCATTCACTCTAGGAAAGAAAATATCAAAGTCAGTTTTGATGTACCATTCCCTCTAGCAGTTCTGAGGAGAGGTAGCTATGACCAGCAATGTAGAACTTGTAGTACAAACTTGCTAGTTGTATCAGCTAGACATCTTGGAAGAGCTTCATCTGGACCCAGAAGAACCTTCAGATGTTTGCTTTCTTGGCTGACATCTTTATTTTTTTTTAATTTGTATTTATTTATTAGTTTGTTTGTTTATTTATTTATTTTTTTGAGATTAGGTCTTGCTATTTTTGCCCATGGAACCGCAGGCTCTCGTTGCCCGGGGTACCACAAACTCAAGCGATTCCAAGCCTCAGCTTCCCAGGTAGCTGGGATTACAGGCACGCACCACCATGCCCAGCTATTTTTTTGGAGCTAAGTTTCACTACAGACCCCAGGCAGGACATGAACCGAGATCCCTCGCCCCGGCCGCTTCATAGGCTGAAGCTTACAGGCATGAGCCACCGTGCCTGGCCTGGCTGACATCTTTAATATACATCCCATAAGACCTTGAACCAGGATTGTTGATCATCACTGTATATGCAACACCTAGCAGTGAGAGGATATTCTGGACTGAAAGTTGTTCTATTTGCTTAGAAAATAGATTTTCACTTTGTAGCTTTAGATTAATACCTGGAAAGATCAGAAAAGATGTGATATGTGACCATATGAGAAGGTAGGTATGTATGCAGTTCAGATTTTTGAGGTTCTTCAGAAGATGGGACAGAAAAGACTCCCCCTGCATACATAACTGTCCTCTCTTTGACTTGCTTCACCGTATAGACACATAACACAGATCCAAGTTGTATTATACCTTTGAATGGCATGAAATTGGAGATGCATTACTTTAACATTCCCTTGAAGTACAGAAATGATCTCATGTGAATTCTCCCCCAATTTCCTCTGTAGCTTTTAGAAATGAGTCTCTTTTTAAATGCTTTATTTTTCCAGTTGAGTATCTTTGTATTAATATAAATATATTACTTTTGTAAGTTAAAAATTTAATTCCTATAAAAGATTTCCCATATCTGCTAACTGAATAGGATCCTCAATGTAACAAATATGTACTAGTTAAATTAAAAGAGGGAATTCATTTAAAGTTTGTCCATTAGTGTCCAGGAAAATTGAAATTGCAATCTAAAGACAACATCCAAGTCATCATTTGGGGGAGTTGGATGAATTAACAAGATTATTGTGAGTTCAGTTATTACCTGTAAAGGTATTAGTACAAATACAAATGCTAAATTTTACAAGAAAGTCTGACAAGTATTGAGTTACATATACATATACATATATATGACAATGAATTACTATAATTTCAGAAAAATGATCTGTGGACAGACTTAAGATACATATATATATAGAGAGAGACCATATATATATGAGGTCTCTCTCTCTCTCTCTCTCTCTCTCTCTCTCTCTCTCTATATATATATATATATATATATATATATATGACCTATTACAGGCAGTTGTTGCTATTAGATATTTTTATCTAAAAGCAAAGTTCACATATCAAGTCCCAGGTTGCATTCACTTGAAAGTCCTCCATCGTCCTAATCTATTTGAATGCAAGTAAATGCATCAGCTTTTGTAAATTTCTGAATTTCTAAAATGTTATTTGGAAGTTTGTGTTGCTAAAGTGAAAGTCTTTTTATTAATAATATGCTTCTTGTTTGTAGTGTAGAATTCTACAGAAATGAATACATTGGAATGCTCCCAAATTCAAAACGAACGAAGGGACAAATAATTAAAAATCATCCATATATGCATCACTTTATTAGCATAATCCTGTCCTATAATTACCCTAGCACCCTAACATGAGCATTCTTCCTTATAGAAATATCTACTTTTTTCTGAATGTATGATCTGCTCCTGGGACAAGAAAAATAATTGTAAAGAAAGTAGTTATGTGATGAATTGTTGATGGGATATGTATACTATTTTATAAAGACCTAATCACAAGACAGAATCTCTCTCAAAGCATTCTTTGAATAGCCTGGCCTAAATTTGAACCAGCGATTTGAGAGATAATGCTCCTCATGTTTTAAGTTTAGGAAAGTAGATGGGAGGGAGTCAGATTTTCCCAGGGAATATTATCTTAAGGGCCTCTCATGATTTAGGAGAGACTGTCAGGGTGCAGGATTATCTCTCTAGGCCATTGCCTGCATAGTTGCTCTAAAGACTGTGTTTGCTTGCTGGGATTTTACACCGCCCCCATTTTAAGACAGTACGTAACATATATCCACATCAAATGGATACTATATATATATATATATATATATATATATATATATATATATACACACACATGTATCATATATGTGTATATACACATAATATATGTGTATATATATGTATATATATATTAATTACCTCTAAATCTCCCCCAGCCTTATTTTTGGTGACCTCTGGAAGTTAAATATTCTTTCTCATCTTCATACCTTATCTCACAAAGTTCCAGAAACACAAGATCATAATTTATAATAAAGCCTTAAGTGAATAGTTGGTGGCAATAGAGAATTTAAGGTAAACATAAAACAATCTTGTTGGTGCAAAGTGTTGATCCATTTTCTACTACGGGGAAATTCTCAGTAGCCACCTGGGTCAATGAGGTCCAGCTGCCACCAGAACAATCATATCTTGTTGTATCTCAAATCCTACCTCTCAACTTCCACTACATATCATTTGTATCAGATATCTACAAATTCTTGTAATATGTAGGGAAAACATAACTGGGGGAGGTTTTCTATCTAGCCCATAACCAGATATGTATTTTTTCAGAGCTGTTAGATATAATTATTTTCCTAAGCTAAAGGCTAAAATTTTCTTTGTAAAATAATGCATTTATATACAAGAGCATTTACACATTTATTTATTTGATGTTCCAAGGCGAAGTGGCTCCAGCTTTAGCACTGTGTTAATGAAATGTCTGAATCTTCCTTTGTACTATACAGAGTGGGAGATAATGAACTGGTGTGGAATGTGGAAACCACTGACTACTATACTCAAGTGGCCAAAATGAAAACCAGAGATATTGTTAATGGACAACAACAAATCTATTCTAATTCCTGTGAGGAAACATTCATAATAAATGTCCTTATTCTTATTAGGAAAGCATTCACCTCTTTTCTGGAGAATGGCAATTAACTTGATAAATATCACCCTGACCCAAAAAAAAAAAAAAAAAAAAAAAACAAACTAAAAGTTTCTGACATTTCCTGCTGTTGAATTTATTTATTATAACATCATCATAGTATTGTATGTATTCTGTGATGTTATTTCTGAACATTTGATCATTATTTAGATTTGTTGTATGATTGTTTAAATGGAATCTCACAAATGTTAATTTTCTGTGGATTTGAAATGGAAACTTGTAACTTACTTTGGGAAGAATACCACCACTATCTGGGGGTATTAATGGAATTAAACCCTAATATATTGCCTTATTTTTTGCACATAAACACAATGTTAAAATCATTTGCAGATTGAACTTGAGGAAGCAACATCTTCCTTTGGGCATTTTGGCATTTTTGGCAGGGACCTTGAATTGCGTTTTTTGTTCCTCTTTGGCCATTTTCCCTAAGGTTCAGAGAAGGGACTATCCATTAAGATCAGATCCATGTAATCATGATCAATTTCCTGCAAGAGCTGAAGGGGTGGGTGCCTGGATGCTTAGGCTCTCATTTTGTTTAATTCTGTTTCCACGGGTGGTGTTTCTCTATCTGTAGTGACAGCTGGAATCCAACTATGTGGTAGAGGGGAGAAGAGAGAAAATGAAACTCCCCTTAGGTATAAGGGTATTCCCCATTGTCTGGTTTCTGTTCCTTTTTCTTTGAGTAAGTGAATTTTCTGTAGTTCGTTTCTTTGTTACATGCAAATGATGAAAATGACAGGAACTCAGCCTCAGCTCAATCTATAGTTACTCGATGCCACAAACCTGAGGAAATGTCTCTTTATTTTCAGTGTCGGTAGCCAGTGTTTCATGGAGAATAAATCTGCCATAGAAAGTCCCCAAAGTCCCCATAACTAACTCTTGCTTGATTAAAGCCTCAGTTGTGAAAAGGCACTTTCATTTTTTCTAGCACTCAACAGTGGGGCTGTTAGGATACTTGCTATATTGGCAAATCATTGATAAATTAAAAAATCAGAGAAAAATGACTTTTTTCATTCTACAGACTACATGTATACACATATGCATATATGTACATGCAAACAATGTATTTATATAATAATATAGATTACTCAATACTTTATGAAACTATATAAATAGCTACATATATAGGCATATATAAATATAATAAGTATATATTTATATAATAGAATATGTCTTATATGATTAGTAAGTGTTAAATTACATATATGTGAAAGTTCATGTATATGTGTATATGTATACTTCTACTTGGTATGTGTATATATATATATACACATGTGTATATATATGCACATTTTATATATCTTTCTAGAAATTTTATTACAGATCTTATATATAAACCCATTTTCTTCATGAAAATAAAGCTTCATACTTAAGCTATTTTCAAAAAAAGCAGATATTTCAATACCCAATGTCACTTTTTCATTTGCTTTGAAATACTTTCCCAGACCTACAATTTTCTGATTATCCTCTTAGCTTTCTATCAAGAATAGTTTAGAATGTCATATAAAAAATACGTTGCATCTTTTATGTAACTGTTTCTTCAAGTTTTTCATTATGTTATTCAGTCCCCATAATATGCAGATCTACACAATAGTCGCCCTAAGAAAATGCTCTCGTTATGCGATTGCTATAATATAAAGAGTCTGTTCGACACTTTCCTTCATGTCCGGCAGAATGCTCAGTTCTCACGTACAGACCTACCTGCAGTTCCTGTCCTTTGAAAAGACATTCTGATCAAAACTTTCACCTCTTTGTCATAATTATGATGAATAACTTACAGTAACAGGAAGGCTTATATCTCTCATCTCCCTCCACTAGACCTGAAGAAAAAAGATGCGGAGGTTTTGTAGTCAACCTGAACACTATAGGGAAGCATCTCCATGGGGTAGCTAGAAATTGCCAACAAATGAGTATCACAGCTTACACCACATGGTACACACTCACAGCTGGACAGCAAGAAGACTTGGTGGAAACCACTAGAACTCTTCACTCATATAAAGATTGGACAAGTGTCCAACCCAGGTTCCAAGTCCAGGTGGTGATAATTTTCCACTTATGAGTGGGCAGCACAGTCAGTTGCTGAGGGTTCCCAGACAGGAGCCTAGGAACGCAACCAGTTATTCTTGAAATAGGCCTTCTCTGAGCCAGGCTTTTCACTGGCAGCCCTGATACAGCTATCTTCCTCTCAAAACAGTTTCCTAGTTGAGCCTACATTACAGTCCTGCAATCCTTCTTTCCCCCAAAACTACATGCATATATCTCCTCATTCCCACAGACCACAAGTCTGCTCTCATCTTTTCTTAT
The DNA here is from genome assembly GCA_004024945.1 of Uropsilus gracilis. Taxonomy (NCBI): domain Eukaryota; kingdom Metazoa; phylum Chordata; class Mammalia; order Eulipotyphla; family Talpidae; genus Uropsilus; species Uropsilus gracilis. Next base: position 35,593 of record PVHY01013748.1, read on the forward strand.
CTGGAAGATTCCCATGACTGTTTAACAAGCAGATTCTAAATTTTCATGAAAACTAGACCACAATTATTAGAAAGGGAACATTTGCCTCTCCTGTTCCTGAATTCAGAGAGGACCCAGTCTTCAGGAAATAACCATGTGACATGCAGCCGATGGGAAGCTGCATTTTCTATTCAACATAACAAAACTGTGTCTGTGCTCAAGGACGATTTAAGTCAATTCTTATAATGGAGCAAATAAAGAAAATAAGTTGGCTTTTCATATGTAAATAGTTTGAAGATTGAAATTCTGCTGATTTCTAATGATCATCAGTGCATTGCAGTTTATAATTAGATTTTGCACACATTCCCTTCCTCCTCATAAAAACATGATTAACGAGATGTTATCATTATCCTCAATAGGATGAGGATAATAGGAAATAGAAGATGCTCAGGGAAATGGCAACTTATCCAGGAGAGAAAAATGGAAGTTAGGACTCTGGCTATCATGATATCATCAGCTGCCTTCTTTTTATTGCATGGCTAATCCAGAGGAACTACTCATGATAACACTCCTCCTCCCTGTCTCATTTTATCATCAGCATTACTTATTTGTTGTTCTTTTTTCTTTTTATAGCAGCACTTACTGATCATATTTCAATAAGTCATAGTAAAAAAATGAGTGGTGTTTCATGTTTAAAGAGAAGATGGAAAAAATTAACCAGTAATCTTATTCAGTTAAACTTCCTAACTGCAAATGATGATGTATGGTGTCAACGGAGGGGAAATACTATCCAATATGTACTTTGACTGTTTAAATGATATTATGGGTAAAATTTATACATAAGTAATGTCTCCTAAATCCTGTAAATAGACTCTATTTTGTAACAGGATGGACTTTTCACTTCCATTTTCATCTTAAGAGACTTATGAGAGACACAAATTAAGTAAATGACTAGACACGTCAAGTAATTAAACATCTGGTTTTTAAAATAAAACAAATCACTTTATACCTGGAGATTCTGTTAGCTGATCCCTCCCAAAACTCCATATTGACATTGTTCTGGCTACATTACACCTCAGTAAAGCCATATGTAACTCCATGTATCCATAAGTGGCCCTTGCATGTTCTTTTCCCTTGAGGTACGGTGTTCACCAAAGTTTGCTGAAACTGTGATGCAGGCCTGAGTTTAGAGTCAATTTCATTCTCCTCTCTCTAAGTTAAATGCAGCTGACAGAACCAGTACTGAGAACTGGTAATCAAAGAAACGTCTATACATTCGAAACCCAGTCAACTCCCTTTTGCTTGCAAAAGTAGGCTTTGCCTTAGTCAGACTTTTTCTGGGAGCCCTGGTACAGTTGCCTTCATCTAAAACCATATTCTAGTTGAGGTTTCAATACCATCCAGCAATCCTTCCCCCCAAAACCTTCATGTATCATTCCTTATCCCCGCAGATGATAAAACACCACAGACCATTTTTTCTTAATTGAAGTGCTCCCAGGTCTGTTCAGCAAGAATACTCTTCAACTGATTGTGGATACGGTGTATATGAACCACTTGTTTATTCTACCCTTAAAGTTATTTAATAAGATATACACTGAATGACTCTAATTGCTGAGAAAACTGTTTCTTCTGTTTCTTCCTTGTTCCTAAAGCAAAAGAGAAGAGCTGGGGTACCTCTAGACTGCCCCTTCTGTGGTACAAGCAGAGGACTATATTTTCTTCTCCAGCCACAGTTATGTCACCACATCTCCAAGGCTGGTAGCCAAACCTTGCCCCTGATAATGCACATCTGTTCTTTCTGTTCACTCAAAATGGGAATTCGTCCTCAGATCGAGCTGAGGTGCTCACCTCTTCTTCAGCTCCCTCATGAGCTCTGTGAGAACATCTCCAACATTATTGCAGGAAAATTTTAGAAAGGAAAATCCTACTCTCTCTCCCTCTCTGTATCCCCATCTCTCTGTGTGTCTCTCTGCCTCTTTGTCTCTCTGCCTCTCTATCTCTATATGCCTCTCTGCTTCTGTCTCTGTCTCTCTGACCCCCTTCTCTCTTTCTCTCTCTCTCCCTCCAATATTAGCCAGAAGTTACTGCTGGTCTTTTTCTGATCATAGTCAAAAACATTTTCTTCAATAAGAGAAAAAATAGCTTAGATATCTGAAGATAATGGAGAGTGGAGTGCAATATCTAGGTATTACCAAAGGCCCTTTTCATATTTTCAGTTGAGTAGATCAATACAATTTTTTTTTGTTTAAACAAATTTGATTTGATTTGAGGATTTTGTTGAGGATTCACTTGCTTTCAGTATCTCTCACAATCTCAAATTCCCTAAAGTAAGTGCTCTTAACAGTTTGGTGTATATCCTTCCAGAATTTAGAGTGTTTGTGTGTGTGTATATGTTAAAAATAAGTTTACATGTTCTTTTTTTTTAATGCATGGAATGGGAATCTTATATATAACTAATAAAATGTTAAACTTAATCTCTAGAGTTTCTTGCATGTTAACACTTATTTTTCCCCTAGCAGTGTGAGATTTGGTAATTTATTAACTTCTAGAAAATAAAAATTAAGAATACTACTCCATATGATGATTTGGGTATTAAATTAACTCATATGGTGATAAAACAGTCCCTAATGCATCTCAAGTATTTAATAAACTATTTTATTTTGCTCTGAGCTTTCTTTTTCAATGTAACATTTTATATCTTACCAATTATTTTTTTTAGTGTGACTCTATGCATATTGTAGTTGTTATATAATGTCAATTTGTTTAACTATTTTCTTATGAATTGACATTGAAATTATATGTGTTTTCATGACAAAAATGTTAGTATCTTTGTACACAGATACACACACACTTGTGGAACTGTGATAAATTGTTAAAAGTAAAATTTCTCAACCAGAGCAAATTTGATATTTTTTAAATGATGTTTCCAATATATACATCAAAATTAAATAATTATCTGTTAAATAGTAATCAAATTTGAGCTACTACTCAATAGTCTATGAACATTGAACTTAAATTTTTGTGTCTACTGGATAAATACAAAACTTATTTCAGGACTTTTGCTAGTTTATAAACCAGTTTTATAAATGGGTCTTCTCTTAAGTGGTCAAAATGAAGGAATTTTATTAATATGAATTCTGCAATGTTATCATAAAATGTTCTGATTATTGTGATCAATTAGTGTGATATTTAAATGGCACATTATTCTGAACTGTCTACTTAAAATTGATATTTTCTTAGTTTCTTAGTTTTTTCATGGAATTTTAATTTTTTAACAGCAAATAATTTTTTTAAATATAAATTTCACATCTTTGAAATTCCTGGGATTCACCCTCCATGATCATTCCTGCTCTACCCTCCCCCCAACCTGGAGTTGTGTACTTCAATTTGGTTGTTAGCTTTTTTTTGTTATTGTTTTCGACTTTTCTTCATAGCTTTTTGTTTATCTTTCCTAAGTCCCATATAATAGTGAAACCATTTGGTGTCTGTCTTTATTTTTGACTTGTTTCTGCTAATATGATTTCTTCTAGGTGTGTCCATGTTATCATAAATTCATCTAATTTGTAATTTTTAATTGATGAGTAATATTCCATTGTGTGTATATACCACATCTTTTTCATCCATTCATCTGTTTTGGTACATTTGGGTTGTTCCCATGTCCTTGAAATTATAAAGAGTGCTGTAATAAACATCCAAGTACAGGTGTCCCTTTGTACCCATACTGAGATCTCCTTTGGGTAGATTTCCAGAAAAGCGATTGCTAGGTCAAAGGGTAGTTCCATTTTCATTAGTTTGAGGATTCTCCACACCGCTTTCCATAGTGGCTGGACCAGTTTACATTACCACCAGCAGTGCAAGAGCGTTCCTTTCTCTCCACATCCACGCCAGCACTTGTTGTTGCCTGTTTTATTTTATTTATTTATTTATTTATTTTTTAATGTGGGCCTTTCTCACTGGTGTAAGGTGGTATCTCATTGTGGTTTTGATTTGCATTTCCCCTATTGCTAGTGACATTGAACAATTTTTCATGTGCCTGTTGGCTATTTGTATTTCTCTTTGGAGAAGTGTCTTTTTAGTTCCTCTCCCCATTTTTTGATTGAGTTTCTTGTTTTGTTTTGAGGAAGGTTCATAGCAATACAGGCCCACATCAAAAACAAAGAAGCAATACAAAGGAAAAAAAACTCATCTCCTAACTCAAAAAACTAGAAAAAGAACAACAGGAAAAGCCAAAACCCAGTAGAAGACAAGAAATACTAAAAATCAAAGAAGAAATAAATAACCTGGAAACCAAAAAGACTATCCAGAAGATCAACAAAATGAAGATCTGGTTCTTTTAAAAAATAAATAAAATTGATAGACCTCTTGCAAAGGTCACAAAGAAGAGAGAACACTCAAATAAACAGAATCACAAATGAAAAAGGAGAAATTACATAGACACAAAAAAATATTCTCAGGATAATCAGAGACTACTATGAACACCTGTATGGAAACAAATACAACAACGTGGATGAGATGGAAAGATTATTGAAAAAATACAACCACCAAAATTGAAAAAAGAAGAAATAGAAAACCTAAATAACCCAATCACAAGCAATGAAATTGAAGCAGTCATAAAAACCCTCCCTAAAAACAACAGCCCAGAACCAGATGGTTTTGCAAATGAATTCTACATGACATTTAAAGAGGAAATAACACCTACTCTACTAAAATTCTTCCAAAAAATTGAGAAAGAAGGAAAGCTCCCAAACACATTCTATGAAGCAAACATTACACTCATACCAAAACCAAATAAGGAGAGCAAAGAAAGAAAGAAAGAAAGAAAGAAAGAAAGAAAGAAAGAAAGAAAGAAAGAAAGAA
>PVHY01013749.1:0-40470 GCA_004024945.1 Uropsilus gracilis
CATGTAGTACTTTACTGCTAGATGTGGTATTTATTTATGGAATTGCTCAATCCCAGATTGATAGACATTTAGACTATGTACTTTTTTCAAATAAGAATATCGCAATAAATATCCCATATATCTTTGTGTACTTGTGAAACTATCTTTATGATTTATATTAAGTGAAAAACAGTATCTAGCAAAACTATCCAAGTTGCTATTTGAAAGTCAGTACTTGGGTACTTCTACTAGATATTGTGGTGTGGGAATAAATGATGATCTGTAAATTACAAAGTTCCAATTCTGACTCCTCTGTGTCTTTAGACAAATGATTTTATAAGTCCAGGATCCAATTCTTTCTTATGGTTACCACAGTCATTCTAAGTAAAAAAGATCTGTAACTATAATGCAAATCTCATTAAATGTTAATTCTTGAATTTGTGAAAACTCTAGGATTTAGAAAAAATATATCTTAGCAAGGACCATATTTTGAATAAAATTTTTATTACATTACCATTGGTTTAATATAATTTTTGGAGTATGACTTCATACTCTGACATGTGTACTTACCATTTAGAACCTCCCATCACAGTTCTTTTGCCATTTGTCATTAGCAAATGGACATGGATCTACTCATCCCTTCCCTCTTTCCCTCACCCTCTGATAATCTCCATATTTCTTTCAGCGTTTAGGAGTCATCTTTGTTGCGTTTTTTTAGTTCATTTACTTTATTTACATCTCACATTAGAATATAATTGTGGGATTGCTGAAGGAATGCATAGCAAATCTGAAAAAAAAAACAATAGTCTCTGATCTCACTTGAATAAGCAGGAGGGAAACATCTGGTTGTTCAAGGTTGCTAAATACACATTTTGAGGTAAGACAAGCTTTGAACCTGATAAGGTGGACCACCCTTGGAGAACTGAAGAGAGCTGGGTTCCTGAAAGCAATTAGGTGATGCCTTGCTGGTAAGATTGAGACCATGAATAGGAAATATAGCCTCAAAGTCTGAGGGCAATTCTGGAGTTGTAAACTGGCCTCCTCCTAAAATTAAAAAATCCATAACATGTTTGCCTACCTTCTGTGTGATTGATGCCACACAGGGTAAATACATCAACACAAGAAGGCTTGACTAATGAGCTGATTGGCATTGGCAACCATGTCTCTGCCTTCCTAAACAGTGTGCTGGCTCAGGTTTGTTGCTCTGTGATTGCAACAATAAGATCCCACTATTTGTCTTTCACTTTGATATATGTCACTTAGCACAATCACCTCATATTCCATGTGATCATAGACAAGATTTCATTTTTTAATAACTTTTTTTAATCCATAAAATACATCTCTCACAACTTCTTTATCAAGGTATTTAGATCTTCTCTACACCTTGGCTTTTGTGAACAGTGCTGCAATGAACAGAGGGGTGCATTTATCTTTTTGAATTAATGTTTTCATATATTTTGGATAATGTCTAACAATGGTATGCTGAATCATATTGTATTTCAATTTTTAGAATTTTAAGAAATCTTCATTGCCCATTTTCGTAGAGACTGTACCAATTTACATTTTCACCAACAGTGTATTAGGGTTTCTTTTTCTCTATAGCTTTACCAAAATTTGTTTTCAAATTTTTTGATATTGGTGTTCTTATAGAAGGTGTAAGGTAATATAGAGGATTAGATTTGCATTTCCCAAATACGTATTGATGTGGAGTATTCTTTCCATATGCCTGTTGATCATCTGTGTATCTTCTTTGGAGATGTGCTTATTCAAATTTTATGCCCATTTTTTTGTTGGAATGTTTATTTTGTCTACAGCCATACCACCCTGAACGGGCCCGATCTGGTCTGGAATGTTTATTTTTTTGTGTTATAGTTAAGTGAATTTGTTACATATTTTGGATATTAGCCTCTTGCTGAACATATGGTCTACAAATATTTTATTCTGCACAGGTATATCTTAATGATAGATAGCCCTGAACAATTGCAAATCAGAATTTAAAATTTGTGATAAATTTTTGTTAGCAAAGAAGAAAGAGCTAGGAACTATGTTACCATGGAGATAAATCAAAAGAAATATATCATGTATTTTCACACTTAAATTACATTTAAGAAAAATTGAGTTTGAGATGGATGAGGTCTCCGTTATTTCCAACAAAAGTGTTTTGTTCAACCTAATTAAATTACATGTTCTTAGAAAGTCACACTTCTGAGAAAATTAGATTGATTCTGGAGTATATTTTTGCAGTCCAGTAACTTTGACTTGTGTAGCTACTACCCTCTAGTGGTGAGCAGAGACTAATTTCAGCCGTGACATTTAAAATTCTGATTGGGAGAGAAAATATCCCTGTAAATATTGACAGATACAATCATTCATTTAACACGAAAATTTACAAAAGTATTCCTATGCTTTGGAAACTGAGATAGATGCTGGGGAAGTACATATTTCTTGTTCTTGGAAACTAGATGTCCCTATAAAGTACCGAATGCAATGTGCTAAGAACTAAAACTAAAGAATAAAAAAGGTGGAAACATACAGGAAGAAATTACTAGTTCTATTTAGGGAAATTGATATTTAAATGTATCTGGTTATTTTTACAAGACATGAATGGGAAGAACATTTCAGCCTGTGTGCAAATATGTCCAGCAAAAACAAAGATCGTGTGTTTGGAAAAACTTAGTAATGTGTTCACTTAACCTATAAAGAATATTGAGGATAAGAGTGGGGAAATAGGTGTGAGGGAAGTGTTTTTGAGTGAGCCTGGAAGAATTTGGGGCAATATTATAAATTATCTTGCTAAGGTCATTAGATTTTATTGTATAGCCAGTGGAGAGTTTATAGAATGACTCAGAAAAGCAGAGTACAATGTACATAATGAATTTAGTATAAGATCTAATCACAAGACATACTTTTGATCTTTAATCATTACTTTTTTTAACCTGTAGACTGGTGAGTTACCAATCATTTCCAATTGATAGGCATTCATGTTTTCATATTTCATGGAATTATGTAATTATTCCATAATAAACATTATTGTACATACTTTCTACACATAAAAATTTCTCTAGGGTATCAGTCAATACACTAAATTGAAGGTTATATACTGTATTTTGCTCGATTCTACTGAATTTCCCTTCAACAAAGTATATCAATTTACATTCCTGCTAAGTATATCAGAGTATCCAACTCCCCACATCCTTGTCTTACAATGACTTTTGAAATTTGCTGCATAAACAAATTAGAGACAGGTTTTCAACCTGTTTCAATATGACAAAGTGGTGCCACCATTGTAGTTGGAGGCACACTCAAATTCCTTTCTCAGTTTTATCATTTGCCATCTGTGCTAATTAAATCATCTAAAGTAATAGTTATGGCAAGTTTACATGTGGAGTGTAGAAGAACATATGTATGTAGAGAATTGAGGAGTTTACCATTACAATACAAGTGTGAGCAAACAGCAGCCTTTGAAATTTTTAGGATGTTTCCTGAATATGTTATTGATCCCATTGAGTTTTACAGGGTCAAGTTTTCCAAAATACAAAACATGCCAGAACACAGAACTGAAAGTGCAGCAAAGCCTTTAGAGAAATTTCAAGACAAATGAGTGCTATTAGGTACATTAATCAGGTTGGATATTTTTTAATGTTTAGACTCTGGAGGTTTAAAAATCCACCACGAGGAGTACTGGATCATACATTTCCTGTAGGAACCCAAGTGGAGATAATCACGGGGGTCTACCCCATGTCTTCCAAGAAACTACGGCAGCAAGGTGACTCTTGGAAGAAAAAAATTGGCCAGATTTCAAGATGGTCCCCGTCCCCGAGTACTGCGGGCACCTGCTGGCCCAAGATGGCGCTTTTCCTCATCACCTCCCAGGATGGAGATTTCCATAATAAAAGTCATGTAAGGAAGAGCGCATTCTTGCCATTACCAAAGATGGCGAGCCTCGCGGCCTCACCATTGCCAGAATTCAATATGGCTCCCCAGACATTCGCCCCCGGAGGTTAATCGCTGGAACCAAGCTAAACTCTTGAGGACTCAGCGTAAGCGGAAGTTGTCGCAAATCTGAACGCCCCGCCCCGCCCCGCCCCCGTTCCCTACGCCCCGCCCCCGGTGTCGCGGAGAGCGGAGCCAAGATGGCGACCGAGTTGGAGTACGAGTCGGTTCTGTGTGTGAAGCCTGACGTCAGCGTCTACCGGATTCCACCCAGGGCCTCCAACCGCGGTTACAGGTACTATCTTCGACTTTGCAGCACATGCTTACTTTGTCTGGGATGATAGTTTCCTCCTCAGGTAGCACGCCACCGGTCCCTGCCACTGCCACCTCTGAGTTGTCACCTTGCTAGCCTCCCCAGCTGGCATATTACTGCCCTGTCTCCTGCTTTACCCGTACTCCAGACACCTACATCCATGTTTCCGCAGCTTAGAAAAATATGACCATCCTGCATTCTCTCACCCCTCCTCCCACGGACCCCCTCCGTTGCCCATCTGCTCTCCGTCATCCACCTCCTGTCTTGCTGCTCCGTTGCCTGTCACCTTTCGTTCTCTCTTCCCTGCGTCCTTCACTCTGTCATCCTTATTTCCCCTTCCCTCGCTGTCGCTTATACACACTTCCAGTACTCCGTGCCCATTTGTGGGTAATCATTGTTTTGTTGGCCACCGACCGGATGATCTCACTTATCGTTTGTGCTGTTGTCAGTCTTGCCATCAAATATCACTTTCCGTTTGGCTTTCCCGTCAATTTCTTGCCTTTGGGCAAAGGTTATGACCGTACGTTTTCCGGTGGTTGTTCATTCTTTTTCTTTTCGATTTATTTTCTCGGTTGTGCAGTTTTTTCTTCCTTCCGCTCTGAACCTCCTTTAGATTTTCCGTTCAGATTTTGCTGTAGGGCTAACTAGTCGTCTTGTAATCCAGTGACTCAGGGCCTGAGGATGTTGTTTGATGCCATGTAATCGAAAGACTTAACCTGTAACTTACTTCCTTTCATGCTTAAAAATATATGAGCCCTGATAACCAAACAATTGTATGATTGGGACAAATCTCTTAATCTCAGCCAGCTTTAGTTAAAAAAAAAAAAAAGTTATGATGATATGATTATAACATAATTATTATGTCTGATAATAAAACCTACCTAGTTATGTAGCTCATAGGAGTTTTTTTGAGGGTTAAATGAAAATTTATATAATAAATGTAAAAGAATTTAGGAAATCGTAAAGCAGTATTTAAATGAGATAATGTTTTTTACTCCTCTGCCAGACCCAGATCGCCATCATGATTTCCCTTTTGGCATTTATTGTTACCTTGACTGAAAAGTTATCCTTCCCCAATGTCCATTATTTTGCTTCCTTAGCAGAAATTTATTCATCATGAATCAGTATCTTTGCACTTGCTCACCTGTGCTAGTGGATGTACCTTTTGAGAAAGAGAGAGTTCCAATTTCAGGCTTTCCTTCACACTGGAAATTGGCCATAATAGAAACCCATGTGCGTTTTGGTGGTAGTGACAGATATTATGTATGTGACTCATCTGAGACATTACCTCATTTGGGAAGCGCTCCTTTAGCCTTCCATTCTGATTTAGAGATGCTCTCTGTTTCCATAGCACCCTATACTTGTCTCTGTCATAATACTCTTTGTTTTGTATTTGTATTTAACTGATTATTTGTTCTTTTCTTTTTTTTTTTTTTGACTAGAGTAGGAACAACTTGAGGTTCAGCTTGAGGTCCTCTTAAACTGTAGGTTTCCAGGTCTAGCACAGTGCCTGGCACATAGTGGGCAACTATAAATGTTGACCAAAAGAAGAAATTGGTAGATTTCACTTAACCCCATAAATTAATGTTGATTGAATTGGTAAAATAAGATGAAGTCACTCATGACTTCAAACTCTAGCAGTTGATTGGACTAGTAAAATAAGGTGAACAAACTCATGACTGTATTAGTAGTTAAAATTTCCTAAAGGACATGATACATGCTGAAGTACAGGTTTCTGTTCTTTAACTTCATGTCAGGCTTCCTTTTCTCCCCCGTCTGCCTTCCCTACTTGTACTCCCTAGTTTATCCACATTTTTTTTAGCTTTATGTCAGTTAACTGCACTGAATAAAAACAATTCTTTTCTTTCTTTTTTTTTTTTTTTTTTGAGACTAGGTCTTGCTATTTTTGCCCATGGAACCACAGGCTCAGGTTCACGTTGCCTGGGATACCATGGACTCAAGCAATCCCCTACCTCAGCTTCCCAGGTAGCTGGGATTACAGGCACGCGCCACCACGCCCAGCTATTTTTTGGGACTAGGTATCACTGTGTTGCCCTGAGTGGGACTCGAACCGCGATCTCTAACCCCAGCCACTTCATAGGCTAAAGCTTACAGGCACGAGCCACCGTGCCCGGCTCAAAACAATTCTTAATTTATCTTTTTTCATTTTTTTATATTATCCTGTGTTTTCCATGCCTATAATTGACATTTCTTATTCCAGAAGAGGCATTTTGTAATCAACCACCTATAGTGAGAGAAGAGAGAAGAACTAAGTTTGAATTGTGTTATTTGCTGGGTTACCTTTGGCAAGTTGCTTAAATTTTTAGTTTCTTCAAGTCACCCTTGAAATTTAGTTTCCTCTTTTATAAAGATAAATCTAGTACTACTTGCCTTTTAAGAGTTATTTACCTTAGTCTTTGCAAAAATGAATAGACACACTGGTACTAAATAAATATTTTATAAATATCGCTTCTGTGTCTTTTTGTCTGCATACTCTTACTTGTTTACCAGAGTCTATATTGTGAGTGTGACTTACTCTCCAACTTGCCATTAAAGGAAAGGCTGTACCTTTTAGGAAGCAGGAGAAGAAATTCTCCCTTTGAGAGACTACTAGGATCAGAGGTAATAAATTACTTTGATTCATCTATGTAAGCTGTTTTTCCCATACTTGCCCTGAGTAGACTTATAGAAGAAAAATTTAGGTTGATGAGAAACTTACAATGATTAAGAAATGTTTTCCAACTTATGAAACTTATCACTGTCTTCCTCCCTCAGTAGATCAATGTTAAACTCTATAGTATATTTCACTGTAATGAAAAGAATGCTGGACTTTGAAGTTAAACATTATTCCTTACTGTGTAATTGTCCTTTCCTTCAGTGAGAGAGGAGAGAGACTTCATGCTTATTCCAGGGTTATTTGTAACAACTGATTGCTAGAGTAAATAAAAATTTTGAGGTTGCTTTAGCATATTTTTAGAAGACCATCAAAGCCAAGAGTTACTCAGGCTGTCTGGGAATGGGACAGGTACCAAGACTTGGGACCTGCTGGGAAACTGATGTCTTGATTATCCATTCATCCATTGAGAATTTGTTCAGCATTGGCTACTGGACACATTGGATAAATCACACAGGAACCTGTTCAAAGAAATACATCTAAAATGCCTATTCCTAGTGTTTTCAATAGTAAATTATATCTAACTCTTGTGATATGGTGAGATAAGTAATGAGTCATAGAAATAGTTAATAGACAGGGGACTGCTAGGGGTGCTCTAATCTGAATCAGATTTAGGTACTGAGGGTCTTCGAGGGCAAGGCATCCATAGAGAAAGGTCTGACACACAAGGATCGATCCTGCAAATCCTGTTTAAAACCTGTGCTAATTTTAATTTTTTCCTTTCTTCCTTTTCAACTCATTTTTTATTCAGATATACTTTATTTTTACTTTTTTATCCTGCAAGTATTAGTCTTCAGGTTCCTAAGGGATCAGTTACTAGTAACTTCTACTTTGTGTTCCCTTTTCTATGTTCACAAGTGTAGTTTTTGTAAAATTGTATTAAAGTAATGTATTTAAATAATGTATTTTATTCAAATCCACTTATAACCTTTGCACTAGATGTCCCCTATGTCTGTAATACTTCCACACCACCCTTTATGTCTGTGTAGGTAACTCACTTCCTTCACATTTTTGCTCACATTTCACCTGGTTGATACATACAGCCTGGAATGCTGTAGCTTGTTCACTCTCCTACCCTCACAGATCTCCCTTTCTGCTTTTGCATTTTCCTTTTAACCTTAGCACTGTTCACCTCGGAGATAATAGTTAATTAATTTCTTTTTTATTGTCTATTAGAATGTAAGACTCAAGAGTCCAGGAGTCTTTATTTTGTTTGCTGTTGTTTCCCAAGCACCTGAAACAGTGTCTATGGTTTAATCTGCACCTGTAAACATTGGCTGAAGTCAGTGAGTGATAATATGGCTAGGGATTTGGCAAGGCTTCTGTTACTTGGTACATTTCATTTGTATTGCTTTACATTATTGTTACCTGATCAGTACAATTACAAAAATATCATCATTTGTACTTTTATGTTTTTATTGCTACTTATTGGACTGCAGAATCCCAAGTGGTAATATTATATAATATTTGCTTTGTACTATATATAGGATGGGGTTTCTTTAGAGAGGGTATCATAAGTTATTCTTTATTATTTAATAGGTGTAAAGAATAGACAGGGAACTAGAAATATGGCAAAAATTCTGTGTAGGTTTTTTTGTATCTTAAAGACATGGACCTGAAGCCTGAGGCTTCCCATTTTCCTATCCTAGGGCATCTGACTGGAAATTAGACCAGCCTGATTGGACTGGTCGCCTTCGAATCACTTCAAAAGGGAAGATTGCTTATATCAAACTTGAGGATAAAGTTTCAGGTAATCTCTGCTGGTAACGCTCTAACATGTTAAGGATATTGGTTTGGAATGCATTTTTATAAGTTCTTTCAAGTTGGGGACTAGAATGGATATTAATTGGAGTTTAAATCTTTGCTTCCTTTGCTCAAAGAAAACTTTTTTCTTATCTGCCAGGGGAGCTCTTTGCTCAGGCCCCAGTAGAGCAGTATCCTGGAATTGCTGTGGAGACAGTGACAGACTCCAGTCGCTACTTTGTAATCCGGATTCAGGATGGTACTGGTAAGGGATCTGGGATTTTGAAAATCATTAATGTACTTTAAGTTGTCCTGATTGCATTTATTCCACTTCAGTTTATTAACTTTTTCCTCCCCTTTCTCCTTAAGGAAAAGGAAAATCCTAGAATGGTTGACATGTTTGCAATAGATATGAATGCAAATTCAAGAGATACAGGGATTAATATATTGTAAATAAGTCAAAATGTCTGTCAAACAAAAGGATGAACACATCTTGCCCATCCATTGGGATGGTTTTTGGTGGAGCTATCTTAAGTTATCTATGTGTGTGATGGTTAATTCCCTATCTTTTCTGAATCGGGGTGGCTAAACTTTTTTTTGAAGAGACAATAAATATTTTAGTTTTGTGGGCCATATGATATCTTGTATAGCTTCTCAGTTCTGCCAGTATAGTGTGAATGCAGCCGTAGACATATTACTGTGATTGTGTTCCAGTAACAATTTGCAAAACAAACTCTGGCAACATTTGGCCCATGGACTGTAGATTGTGTGAGAACCCCTGATACATAAGAAAATGTTTCACATCCATGAAATTTCTAGATGGCATAATTGTTATATTTTCATTGTCCTAAGGGACACTGCCTGATCTGAATATCCCTCTTTTTCCCAGGGCGTAGTGCTTTCATTGGCATTGGCTTCACAGATAGGGGAGATGCCTTCGACTTTAATGTCTCCTTGCAAGATCATTTCAAGTGAGTGAAGTTTGCCTATACTTAGCAAGCCTATACTTAGGCTTATACTTAGGTTTGCCTGTGCTTAGGTTAAATGGTTTAGGGAACACTGCTTTCAGTTAAAGGGAATAATATTTTTTAATCTTCTGGTTTCTTTATTTGGTAAAATAATTCATTATGAATATAATTTTTGTACTATGAAACCACTCTCCTTCTTTATCTTTGTATTCTCTCTTATCCTTGTAAACTACGTTTTAGATTCCTTGCACAGTGGTTTGACTTGGTGCTTTTGTTTCTGCGTTTGGGGGTTTGCCTTTGCTTTTAGATCCTTGAGGAAGGTATAGTAGCAGTAGAGTTGTGTGTGAGATGTGGAAAGCTGTGTATGAATTTTGTTACTTCCTGTATTTGACATGTTTTTCAGTCCTGTGATTTCGCCACAACTGCAGTGGCTAAGCCCCATGTACACTGTCAGCTGCCTACCTCAATGGCAGGTATACCTCTGCTTTTTCCTCAGGACACCTGGAAATTGCAGACAAAATCAAGAAAGGAATGAGGAATTAACACCATCTCAGGGTACCCCTCTACTGGGGGGATGGTAATTGATGACTGACTATCCTGTGGAGGGACAAGTTTAATGCACATTCTGTGTGGTCCCACTGAGATGTTGGCACGCCAATTGTCCTCTTTTTTGACTTTTCTTCCATTTTTACTCTTCATGTTCTCTCATGCTGCTTCCTGGAATCCTGTTTGACAAATATTAGAGATTTTTTGTGTATTAGACTTAACTTTCAGGGAATACCAAGTTACAATAATTCACTCTTTCCCTGAAGGTGGGTAAAGCAGGAATCTGAGATTTCTAAAGAATCCCAGGAAATGGATAATCGGCCCAAGTTGGATCTGGGATTCAAGGAAGGACAGACCATCAAGTTGAGTATTGGGGTGAGTATAGTTGCTGCCTCTATTTCCATGAACCTGTGATTTGTTTACTTTCTTTCATTCTCTTCCCCTTTTATTCTTTTCTTTTATAGAATATAACAACTAAGAAAGGTGGTGCTTCTAAGCCCAAGACTTCAGGGACTGGGGGCCTAAGCTTACTCCCACCCCCACCTGGAGGCAAAGTTACTATTCCTCCACCGTCCTCTTCAGTTGCCATCAACAATCATGTCACTCCACCACCCATTCCAAAGTCTAACCATGGTGGTAGTGATGCAGGTAAGTCTGGTATTTTAACTTTTGAGAAATCATATGTTTTAATTGGGTAATACCTGTTTGCCAAGGAGAGTGTTGATGGTTTTTCATTTTTATTTTTATTATTTATTTTTTAAATTTTAATCTATACAATTGATGGTTTTTTAATTAAATGGCACTTGGTACCAACAAAGTGATTCTGGTAGCCTCTAGTAAGGAATCAGAGCTTTTCTAATCAACCTATAGTCACGGTATCTGCTGGGTTCTTTGGCAGATAATGAATGGTACAAAAAAGACTTTCCTCATTGTGCCTTGGTTGGGTGCCACTGGCCCTGGGAGTCAGATGGACCAAGATGTTGGTAACAGCTCTATGATTGTGTATCTGAATGTACTCAGGAACATTATTTAAGTTCTTTGTG
Source organism: Uropsilus gracilis (assembly GCA_004024945.1). Taxonomy (NCBI): domain Eukaryota; kingdom Metazoa; phylum Chordata; class Mammalia; order Eulipotyphla; family Talpidae; genus Uropsilus; species Uropsilus gracilis. Next base: position 11,200 of record PVHY01013749.1, read on the forward strand.
TCTTCAGTATACTTAGCGCATGGAAATACAGAGCTACCCCAGGATTGGTTGGGTTGAATGATGTGAGGGCACATAGCACAACATGGGGAACATAGTAGTCATTCAGTAAATGTCATTTCTTAGTCTTTTCCATTTCTTCACAGGGCAGTTGTGAGGATATGAGACACCATGTAGATTTGTGAATAAATTTTGTCTTTCCTTACTCTTTGGTTGGAAAAAGAATAGATATCTTAGAAAGGAATTTTCTTAAGACTAGAGAAACCAGATTTTAAGATCTAGAAGTTTTGATTTAATGTATTAAATAATGAAGGTCTTTTATATAATTGATGGCTGAAAGTAAACTCTCTAAAATTTATGAGGTAAAGTGGCTGTGGCCTACTTTGGTAAGTTTTACCAAAAGGCACTGGACATAATAGCTAAGGTTTATTTCTTAAGTTAACTTTTGAGATGAATGGTATATTCACTCACAGTTGTAGAAGGATGATACAGAGAAATCCCGCGTAGCACTTACTCAGCATCTTGCAAAACTATAGTCAAATTTCACAACCAGGATATTGGTGCCAATTACTGCTTACACTTAGATTTCACTGGTTTACCATGTTCCCATTTGTATGTATACATCTGTTTACTTCTATGCAGTCTTGTGATGTGTAGGTTTGTGGTCCCATCACTGTGGTAAGGGTACTGAAGAGTCTATTTCTGTGAAGATCCTTCATGTCACCCTTTATACTACACCTCCTCTCGTTGATAATCACTATTTTTTTTTTTGCCATCTCCATAATTTTGTCATTTCTTGAGTTTTATGTAAAATGAAATTATACAGTTTTTAAACTTCTGGTGTTGACCTATTGTACCCAACACAATTCATTGATTTTCATTAAGTTGTTCCGAGTTATAGACAGTTTCCTGGGGTGTAGATGGCCCATTGTGTGTTTCACCATCACTCATGGAAAGACATCTGGGTAGTTTCCACCTTTGGGCTGTGGCAAATAAAACTGCTCTGAATTTTGTGTAGACATACATTTCATTTTTCTAAGAATGGAGATTCTAAGATTTTTATCATATTTTGATTATGTTCCCCCTTTTGTCTTTCCCTTTTTCTTCAGATATTCTTTTAGATTTGGACTCCCCTGCTCCTGTCACGACATCAGCACCAGCTCCAGTTTCTGCAAACAATGACTTGTGGGGAGATTTTAGCACTGCATCCAGGTATGACCTAGTGAAACCAATCTCGTCTCAGACAGGATATAGACAAGATGAAGTCTGGGAAAGCATGGTATTTGTAGGTCATGTAGAGCTGCTGGCAGGAATTCTAGGTAAGAAAGTGTGAGCAGGGATGGTAGAATAAGAAAATTGTCAATAAGGTATAAGTGGGATATTTCAGGCTGTGTACGTAGAATTGCTATGAAGTATAATATCAGAAATTCTGGCAGTGATTCCTTGGAAACTATTAAGTGAAGAGTGGAGTAGCAGTCCCAATTTTATGCCTTTGATTTTCTCTCTGTTCTTTCTTGCAGCTCTGTTCCAAACCAGGCACCACAGCCATCCAACTGGGTCCAGTTCTGAACAGCATCTGTAGGACATTATGGATAGACTTGAAGAATAAAATGATCTTGAGGGCACCATTCTGTGAGGGAAGTTAGGCACCTCTTCCCTTCCCAGAACCAAAATTACTGGACAATCTTTTTCAAACCTTCTCCATTGAATTCAAGCTGGTTTATGCCACTCCCTTATGTCCCGGCAAGAAAATATCTTCTCTCCTGTTCACTACCAGGGCAGGGATTAGTGGATCTTTTCATATTTGTGGCTAATGATTTAGGGCTCAAAAGGCCAGGGCTTCTTCAGAGGAGGAATGACTCTGACATCTGTAAAATTTTTCTCCGTCTTTTCAGTTCTTTAAATCATTTCAGAATCATGACCCTTGCGTGCTGCAATTGCAAGGGAGACAAAAACCTTGAAACTTCCTTTTTCACTAACCTGAGACTCTTAAAATGGACAGCATGACCTCAGTGTTTATAAATTCTGACTTTTAATCGGGATAGGTATGAGAAAGACCTGTTCTGGGCTTCTGCTGTGTGTCCTCCTTCATGCTTATCCTATTCAGTGAACATCCAGTGCTGGTGCAGCTCATGGCCCTCGTGCGTTTACATGTTCTCTATGATAAGAGGGTTGTGTTGGGGGCACCCCACTGTCCTTGTGTTTGTTGAATAGTGCAACATCTCTGATCAGTGGTGTCTCTCAGATAAAGGAGGTTAAGGAGCTGTTTTCCAAGTTATATTCCAGAGAAGCATTTACTTTCTTGCAGCTCCATCAAGCTGCTGTGTTTGAAGCACAGCATTGCTTTGTATCGGCCCCATTATTTGACCTGAAGTTGAAGGGTTGACTTTTTAACCTCATCTGTAAAGCAGAAAGGTTGAAAGCACTCAACTTTTGTTCATACCCACATTGCCTTGCTGCCTGGATATCTGTTCCCTTCCCATAAACCTTTACTTTTTGAGCCATTTCGGTCTTAGTGGAAAGCCGCTAGTACGCATATTGCCCTCTGAAGGATATTGCCCTCTGAAGGAGGCTGGAGAGGCACAGCTTCAGCTCTGGTAGGTTTGCCCAGTGACGGTTTTGATACCTATTGCTCTGGGCATCTCAGAAATGAGTTGCTCTCCCACTACGTCCCTTTCCCTTTGCCCCACCATTCCTTTTACAATACTGTGAAGAGTTCCTTTCTTACATGAACGGGCACTACCTATTCTGCTAAAGGACTGTTTGAAGGATGAAATGGGAGAGTGTCATTTCTTCTCTTAGCGTCTATTGAGGTGTGTACACTCTGGCGGAAGGGAGTCCTTATATTTAGTTACCATATATATATATATGTTTTTCTCTCCTCAATTTCTTTCTTGACTCTTTATAACTTTGGGTCCATATTTTTTCATTGCCTCCCCTTCCAGGCAGCTCTATTCTTACAGAGCCATGGCAGGATATTTTAAAATTCCACTAGAAAACACTGAAAGGAAACTATAGAATCACTAGTGACTAACTACTGGTAACCTATTTTCTCAATCTTCCTCCATATTGTGTTCTTTGTATTCTCAAAATGATAATATATTAAGTATTTGAATTGCTGGAACATTGAAGATGAAGTTTAAGATATATGTATATAAAGCGTATGCTGTATTGGTGCAATAATGGTAATTAAAAATATAGAAAAAAGTAATGTCTCTTCTCTTTTAATTCACCTATTTCATTACATACTTAATTAATCCAATATAAATGGGCTAGTTAGGTAATAAAAGCACATTTTCCACCTATTGCTCTTTTTCAAGAAATGTTCTAAAGTTGAAGCTGACCTTCGTGTTCAGCATCCCAAACCGTGTAGAAAGCATTTATGTTCCTTATCAGTTTATTTCATTTGCTTCAAATTACCTTCTTGATTGAGACTACCACTTACATCCTGAGGCTATAAACAGCATAATTGAAGGGACTCAGTATAAGAAAGAACTGAAATCTGTCTTACAGACTCCCAAAAGGCTCTGGGAGCATTCATGCAGTGGTTTTCATAAAAGATAAATCTGAAGGATGGAGTGCTTGCTTTTTTTATTTTATTTTTTTGTATTTTAAGTATTTATTTGAGTTTATAAAAATAACCAAAATTATTTTCTTGTAATATAATTCCTGAGTAGACTAAAATGTTATTTTGCGTAGGTTTTTTTTTAAAAGAGACTAGGTCTTGCTATGTTGCCCGGGGTAGTCTCAAATCCGTGGACTTAAGTGATCCCTGGCCTCAGCTTCCCAGCACTGGGATTACAGGTGTGAACAACTGCACCTGACTATTTTGCATAGTATTTTAACAAGAATAATTATTCCAAATTATGAATATACACATTCTGTAAATATGTGAATTAAAGGTAGTGAATTAACAAGTATAGCTTACTAACATTGACTTCAAAATATAGATTGGTTCATAAGCTTGTAAAGATTTACTTGCTTTTATTAACATTTAAGTATTTTTTTGTTCTAAGCTTTATTTTTAAGTTATTGAAGTACTATTGCTTTATATCCTTGCTGGTATTTTGGCAATATAGAATTTCCCCCCAGGTGTGGTCACTGTGTCTTCCCTTTTTACCACTGAAGGATGCCTGGTTTTTTTTAAAGTAGTAATGTTTTCTCCAGAGACTATGCTATCACATCTCTTTACCTTCCCAGAATGGGGCATAACTGCTTCCCCAACTATGGCCTTGTTATTACTGAGATTGTGAGACACTGTCATTGATAGAAGCATATGCTAAATCTCAGGTTTTTGTTTGGAGAGAAATTTTAAAGTTCAGTCTCTTTAAGTATATGTTTAGTGACTGTCTTCACTGCTATATTGTAGGCCTTTATCCTCTCTTCCTCTGTTCTAAGTGGTTAGCTTGCTTCTAGCTTATTTCCATTTCACTTAACTTGCTGCTAGAATAATCTTCCTTAAAACAAAGGCTGCCCCATGTTCTTATCTGCTACTCATTGTCTTTAATGACTATCCTTTTGATGGACCATCTTATCCTCAACTCTCGGTTTTCCCTTTCATTTGTAACATGCTTCAGCAAAGTAGGGTGCTGGTTATTCTTCAGATGCCACCAGCGCCATAATCATGGATGCTTGCTAAGTTCCCTCTGTCTTAAAAACCTTCCCTTGTTAACCTACCTGTTGACATCCTTCCCATCCTGTAAAGTCACTCAAGTATGACTTCATGAAATGTTTCCTATCCTTCCAGTCTGTAGGATGATGTTTCTTGTTTTATTTGGGTTCTGTTGAAATTCTTTACTAATACATGTGCTCTTTTGGATATAGGGACCATATCTCTGCAGTACTTCCTATAGACTGCTATAGATATTAGATGTGCTTTAAATACTTGTTGAATTAACTGATTTCAGGGAAGAAGACTGGAATCAGCAAGTTAAATTTTTTCTTTTACTGATTCACACTTGGGTTGTGCTAGGCTACATGACATGATAGTGTCCCTTGTAAGCTTTATCATAGTCACAGAAAGTCTCATTTGGGTACTCAGTAAATATCAGGAAACAAGAAACAGGAGTGAAGACAAGATTTATTTGGTACATAGACCCATTGACTAGAGAAAAAGAAAACAGTATCATGTAGCACAAGTCTTGATCAATGTGATATTTCCAGTCTCTTTTTAATTATCACAATAGGCTAAGATTACATTGTACTTTGTTATAGCTTTCCCTTAAAAAAAAATCATTTCTGTCTTTTAACTATATATATATATATAAACTATATATATATATATATATATATATATATATATATATATATATATATATATATATATATATATATATATATATGAAGACCAAAAAAAAACACCTTATGGTTTATGGCTATTAAACATCCTCAATCACATTCTCTTGAGAAAGGCAAAAGGAAGAGTTATATTTACTTACAAATTCTTTACATCTGGGGATCATAGACTTGTGATGGTTTTGGTTTCACAGTGATTTTAAGGTCTGGCTGTTATTTCTAGTTTGTGTAGGAATTGTCACTTTCAGTTCCCCTTGGAAAAATATCAAGAAAGTGGGTGGTTTATTTTTAAAAAGCTCTGATATATTTGAATTGCCTACATCTGAGTCAGGAATAAAAGAATTGTCCACTGTGATTTCATGTTCTGCCCTGTCGATTTAAGGATAATGTCTTTCCTTCAATTAAATATATTGTGTTAAGACCCACTTTGACCTTCTTGCTTGCTTTTTCAAAATTTTCTTTTTCTTACTATATAGGCTCTACCAGAGCATCTATAACAGGAAAATGTCATTTAAGTTCTTGTTAACATTGCATCTGGCTGCATATCAGCATGGGGACACTAGAGGGTGTGCTCCCTCCTGCAAGTCTAGCACAACTATAGGTGTGATACTGCTCAGACCTGGTGATAGAAGCAGTGAAAAACAAAGGCTTATATAATACTGTCAAGGGTTATTTCATAGGTGAAATCTAAACCTATCCCTGATATAAAGTTCATTAGGAATGTAGGCAAATAAGCTTTTTGGTAGGCAGAAAATGCATGATAGTATCTTCAGACTTTAATACTTAAAATGGGAATATACTTATTAATTTTAATAATCCCTTTTACCTCCTAGCCCTGCCAATAATAGATGATTAATGGGCAGTAGAGCAATGGTTAATAGTGTGGATTTGAAAGGAGATGTTACCTTGGTACAAAATTCTGCTTTGCTACTTTGTGACTTTTTGACATTGAACAGGTTAATCTTTTTTTAATTTTCCTTGGTTTCTTCAAGATGAGGATAGTAGTACCCACGCTATAGGGTTATTGTGAGTTAAAATTTTAAAGTACTTAAAGCACAATGAGTTAAAATTTTAAAATACTTAGAACAGGGTCAGACAATAATAAAAAAGATGAGATAACAATCACTGGTAAGGATTTGAAGAAAAGAAACTTTGTGCATTATAGGTGGGAATGTAAACTGGTACAACCACTATGGAAAGTAGGAGCGTAGATCTTTAAAAAATTGAAAATAGAACTACCATTTCCACTTGTGAAGATTTACCTCAGATAAGTAACAAGTAAAAACCTAACTTAGAAAGCTCTACTCACATTTACAGCGAAGAGATCCCTTATGTTTACAGCAGTATCATGTACAGTAGCCAAGCCATGGAAAGAACCTAAGTGTCCACTTGTGGATGAATTAATGAAGATGCTGTGTGTCAGTGGAATACCATTTGGTTATTAAACAAATGCGAAAATTCTTCCATCTGTGACAATATACATTGATCTGGAGAGCATTAAGCTAAGCGAAATAAGTCAGACAGAGAAAGACAAATACTGCACGATCTCATTTATATGTGCAATTTAAAAAGAAAGAAAAAAACACGTACAGAAAAAGTTCAGATTTGTGGCTATTAGTAAAAAATTAAAAATCAGTGCAGCCAAAGGAAGAGACACATAGAGTAAATTCTGGGAGAGGCCCAAACATGAGGGTTTCATTGTCTCCTTCCTGGCACATTATGGTGTGACAGACTTTCCAACCAGAGGTGCGTACTTGAGCTTAGATGCCAAGTTTGTTTTTTTTTTTTTCAGAGTACAGACTAATTTATTTCTGACAAAGTGATTTCCTAATTACTGCAAAAAAGAACCATGTAAGTAAAACTCCAGTTACTTTAATATTGTCCAAAAGCTTTCTCAACATTATCCAAAGTCCTTTCCCCAGATTGTCTAAAAATCCTCAGTATCTCTGTCGTGATCATCTCACCAATGTCAGAATTTATCTTCACGTACTCGAAGACATCTTCCTTTGATGTGCTCCAACTCTTCAATGCCGTCTTCTCCTTTTCCTCCTCCAGGTAATAAAAAAAAAGCTCCATAGTACCAGAACCAGCAAATTTCACTTTCTTTTCAAGCCTGACTTTTGCAAGGCCTCTCCCAGACACAAGTCAAACTCAGCAAAACAAACTGCAACACGGAGTTCAAATCTCCAAACTCCTTAACTTTAGCAGAAACACTCCTAGTCTGGGTCAGCCAAAGGCTGCAGGCCCCAGGCCTTAGCCACATGGTCAAGCTCACATGGCCTACATTGTCACCCTCCAAAGTCTGACCAAAATGGCTGCAAGATCAGATGCCACATTTTGACTGGTTCATTACATAGGAATGACTCATTAAATAATTTCCTACAAGATTGATCCCAATCTCCCACAAGTCTCTCCTCTCTAGGATGATAATCTCTTGACTCAAAGCCACAGTCCTCTAGTCATATAGTGGAGCTTTCCAGCTTGTCCCTATCTTGGGTTGTTTATTAACATAAACTGTAGAAAACCACCATTGTGGTTGACTGACTTTGTTAGCACAAAGTGAGTGACTTTATTAGCACAAAGCATTAGGATCCACTAAGAAAAAAAAATGCTGTTACTCAGGAAATTCCAGGGATTTGGAGGCTATGTCCCAAGAAATTCTGTAGTGTGAGGCAATGTGGAAAGGATAAATGAACGAGCAAAGGTTCACCATCAATTTCTCAGTGATGGAATCTCCACCCTACTTTCCTCAATATAGATCCCATACATACATACCATACGACCAGTACTAACTGGAAGTGGTGTTAGTCAAGCCCATTTTCTTTTCTTTTCTTTTCTTTTTTTTTTTTTTTTTTAAGACTAGGTCTCACTAATTTTGCCCATGCAACTGCAGGCTCACGTTGGCTATGGTACCATGGATTCAAGCAATCCCCAGCCTCAGCTCCCCAGGTAGCTAGGATTAGAGGTGCATGCCACCACGCCCAGCTATTTTTTGGGGACTAGGTCTTGCTATGTTGCCCCGGGCGGCTCTCGAACCGTGATCCCCAGTCCCAGCTGTGGCTCTATAAGCTGTCATTTACAGGGCCATACCACTGAGCCTGGCTCAAATCCATTTTTATTAACATTTTAAATAAATATAAAATAAACTTTCTTGTGTTTTATTTCTGTGTATTAGAGGAACCTCTCTTATACCACTTGAAGTCCTTGTCCCTCATTTTGGAGATCAGTCCACTAAAGATCCCTTGACTAATAATTTAAAGATTATAGACTGAATATTTGTGTCCCCTCAAAACTCATGTGTTGACATCCTAAGCTGCAATGAGATTGTATTAGGAGGTGGGGCTTTTGGAAGATGATTCAGTCACAGAACTTTTGCTTTTACAAGTGGGATTAGTGTCCTTATAAAAAGGACCCCACAGAGTTCTCTTGCCCCATCTGCCATGTGACACAGTATGAGAGATTATCATTTATGAACTAGGAATGATGCCTTCATTGGCCATCGCACCTGCTGGAAGCTTGACCTTGAAATTCCAAGCCTCCAGAACTGTGAAAAATAAATGTTTGTTGGCTCAGCCATCTAATCTTTCTTATTTTTGTTAACAAAAGGAAAGGTATTGGAGTAGATTGTGTTATTATTCTCATTGCATAGTTCTTCCTCTGTAATAGGACTGTTTGCTGCCCTTGATGTGTCCTTGTAGGTACTCATTTCCATGTGTCTTTCACAGATCTTCCAGGTGACTTGCATGGACCAAAAGGATCAGTGTGGCTTTAGTGTACACATCATCTGAATAGATTAAAATAAAGTTGCTTGATCAGCCATAGACCATAAGAGTAAGCATGAATGAGTATATGTCCAGGTTGGCTAGTTTACAGAAAATGAATTTTTATATGGATGTGTACAGACGCTTGAATTTCAGTCTTGACAGTGAGTTAAGACAAAACAGTTCTCAAAAAAGACTTCTGTAATTGCTTAATTCCTCTTTTTTCCTTTCCTTCCTATTTGTTTCCTTGACCCTTTGAGTACATATTTTTATCACATCTGCTAAGTGTTTAAATTCTGCATTTCTCATTGTGCTGGTGCTGGATTGGGCCACTGCTGAGGTTTTTAGTTCTCATGCGATGTCTCTCAGGGCTGCTTGCCCATGTGAGGCCTCCATTCTTATTGAGTTGCATGATAGGAAGTATAGGTTATTACAAAATTTGGTTTTCATTTTAAGAACTTTTAAGAAAGAAGTGGAAAGGCAATTTTGAAGAGAGCAGAAGATCTCAAAATGACTTCAGAAATCACTTATGCTGAAGTGAGGTTCAAAAATAAATCCAATTCTTCAGACCCAATCTCAGAGATTTCTGCAGGTAAGAACAATTTTCTGAGGGTCAGATTTAATGAGGATATGAAAGAGGAAGAGATAAAATACTGTGAACTAGACATGGGTGCTGCTAGTTTCTGGTTCTCTGATGGGTCAAAGTTGGGAAATAGAGGGTTCTCAGAAGGCTAAGTTTCCTGAAGATAAACTGTAAAGAGTTGTACAATTGTGCTAGAAAAGTGAGCGGGAGAAATCACCACAGTCCCAAGTTGAAGAGAGAGTGATTGGCTTAGATGCTGTGCTCTTGGTCCTCTGAGGCGAGTGAGACTACAGTCAGGAGGCTTCAGGTCTTGAAGCCATCAGCACTGGGTGAACAGTGGGCTTTGCTCCTTGAAAAGGAGGAGAGAAACAGTTTGGGTGAAGTATGTTGTGGGTTCATCATACTGAAGTGGATCAAAGACCATTGCAGATGAAAGATTAGAAAGTTAAAGAAAATGTTATAGCTCAAGAGAAATTGTTCTGCTATCAGAAAATTCATTATCTACTTACTCATCCCTGAGATGAATTCAATTAAAATTGGGGGCAGATGAAGGCTATTTTGGGTAGCATATATGTGAGCTCAGATATGGAGCAAAAGAGAGAAAAAAGACTTGTAGACTATAAGAACCTATAGATAGTGGTCATGACTACTCATATTTTTAAAAACATTTCTGTGGAGTGATGGAAAATGCTCAGGAAAACTGTCTTTCTCCTAAAATATTTGTTTGACCTTTTAAAATTACATGTTGCAATGAACATAGTAGAAGAATTGAAAATCTGAATCGAAAATCTGGAGATGCACACAAATTTGCCATTTAGACAAAACCAACTAGATTTTTAGTGTATATACTCCAGATATAAATATTTATAAGCTTGTTGTACTTTTTACTAAAAATGTGATGACAGATGTTACTGAGGTTTTTTTTTTTTTCTTTTCACCTATTTGGAAATATAGCATTACTTTGAGAAAATAGCCTTTTGATGTATAACTGACATATAACAATATATTAGCATCAGATCTACCATGTAATGATTTAATTTTTGTATATTTGTAAAGTGATAGCTACATAAAGTCTAGTTAATTTATCACCACACATAATTTACCAAGAGTTTTGTGCTTGTGATGATGATTTAAGATTTATTCTCTTAGCAACTTTCAAATATGTGTGATATTTAATAACACTATTATCTATAATAGAACAAGTTAGAGTAACTTGCCATACATTATATATCCCTGTAACTTATTTCATAATTTGAAGTCTATACTTTGTGATTCTCTTCACCTATGTTGCCCAAAGCCACCACAAGCACAAGTTCTCTACAGCTAGGAAATCTTTATTTTTTTGTTGTTGGGGGTTTTTCAGATTCCACATAGAAGTGACATCATATGATATTTGTTTCTTTCTAACTGCATTATTTCATTTAGTGGAATGTCCTTGAGCTCTCTCCTTATTGTCAGAAGTAGAAAGATTTCATCCTTTTTGATAATTGAATTCCACTATTTATATATTTGTATTTTTTAATTCATAGATGTATTTCTGAGAAAAGAATTGTTTTTTTTTAATTTTTAAATTTTATTTCTAAATTCTTTGAGAAAAGAATTGTTAATCATGGAGTGAGACTAAAAAGTTCTGGTCTTATTCTAAGGATGTGCTAAAGGATCAGTATAAAGATTTATCTGCTGTGGCAGTTTTATTTATTTTTAAAACTAAATAGTAACTTAATTATTTTTGTTGTTATTGGTTGCTGTAGTGGTATAGTTTAAGTGGTACATGTTACTTTCAGAAATTAGAAATATGTATATATTTTTATGGAGACTTAACCAGGAGTCATTATCTTGAAACCATCTGTCATTGCCACCATGGTCAACTTGTTTTTAAAGTAGTTAAAGTTGATAGCAATCTAGAAGATTATAGAAATATATAATGAAACTCTAGACAAACACAATAGAATTAAGAATATACAGTGGCATAAAAAATGTTTATGATCAGTATATTCAAAAATTGTATGCCAGACACTGGTTTATATGTGTGTCAATCATATGGAAGCGTATATATACATGTATTTAAAACTTGCTAGAATGGTATATATCAAAATATTAGTAACTGTTTTCCTCAATGAGAAGAATTTGTACTTTTATGTGTCTTCCAAAGTTTTCAAATGAACAATATAATTTTCTTCCTATTTTCATTTTATTTCAAATGTTATATTGTTGGAAACAGTAAGTCATCTAAGAAAAGGGAGAAGGGAAAGAGGAAGAGCAAGGAAGTTCCAAATTCATTACTGATGATTCTAATTTCATTTCTCCTTCAGCTCCTTCCAAAGAGAAGACCAGCCCTCTCAATACCAAACCTCACAAAAGTAACTCTCCTATTATCAAGCTACTTCTTCTCTTTTTGCTGATATCTATGCTCTTGATGATCTCATTTTTTATCGCTTTTATCTGTAAGTAAATTAAATGTTGAGTTTCATATGACCCTTGAGCCTCAAGTGCATATGCATCATGGGAATGATTTGTCTGGATTTCAGAACAGAGGCCTAAGCTTTGTAAGAGGTTTACATTTGGTATTTGTTGAGACCTTAGGGACACATCATATCACTTAAGAAGAAGATTTAGTATGAGAAAGAAGGCACAGGTAGAACTCTCAGAAATATACTTTAAAAAGGGACTTATGTGGGTATATAAAGATGAACAGCAAGAAAGGTGAAGCAAAAACAGGAAAGAGTAGTGTCCTAAAGTTTAAGGGGGAAGAAATCTTGTGTAAAGAACTTCAGGAAGTCAAAGCGGAAGAAAGCTAATGAGTAGCCCTAGGCTGTTACTGATGACCCACTGCAAGAGTGAGTTAGTGGGGTGATGGAAGCAGAAGCCCAGGTGTGGTGATCAAGAACCAAATAGGGGATGAAGAGGAAAGGAAATTCACTAGCTAGAAGGAGAGATAAATTTGCTTTGAATTGTGAGAGACTCAAGCATACTACCCACTCTACAAATAAGACCAGTTTCCTCAAAATTAACTCATTTCTGACAAAAACCCACACTTTCTACACCCTCATAAAGAACTGCAGGAAGTCAAAGAGGAAGAAAGTTAACAAGTAACCCTAGGCTGTTACTGATGACCTAGTAACTAAACCCCTAAACCACTAAACCCTTCCTCCAGGTTTAGTGTTTGCACAAATCATTTATTTGATATTAAAGGAGAAGATAAAGAAGTTCCTTTAAAATCCATTATAAAGAAACTGTGTCATGTCGTCTTTCAACTTCTAATCTTCAGCTATTCCTAGAGAAATCTATAGTCTAAAACTCTAGTGAATTAGAATATGTGTGTATTTGGTAATGGGAAAACTTTTCCATGGGCAGGATCCTTCTGCTTAAGTGGTTGGACATTTGTAGAATTTATGCCATTAAAGAATGTGAGTAAATGACTGTACAGAGCAAGTCATACTGCTACCAAGAAAATTAAAGGTGTTACTCTATTTTTCAGTTTTCTTTCAAAAACACTCTGAAATTAAAGAGTTTTCAAGAACAATCGAGGAAGAAATGCATAAAGGTAAAAAATAATGTTTAAGGATCCCCAGTATTTCCACTATTTAAGGATCCCCAGTATTTCCACAATACTCATAGGTAGGGCATACTAAGAAATTGAGTTGCATGATCATTTTAAGCTCTCAATGCACAAATATATAGGATCTAAAATTCTCTTGTGCATATCCTTAATTTCTTTGGAAGGAAATGAAGTCTTACTTTGTGAAAAAAGGTTGCATTATTTCTGAATCTCCGTAGACTTCATTTCTTTCCGAATGTTCTGTGTATACTTACTTTTGGTCTCACTTTGTTCTACTTTGGCATTGGTATCTCATTCCCTTGCTTGCTGCCCTTGTGACTTATCCCCATGGGAGTGGGGGTTTTATTTTATTTTGGAGCATGTTCTTACTTCCTGGGACTTCACATGCTCAAGGCTACTTTTGCATATTTTCTCTTACTACTTGAAAAATCAGCATTTTCCCTGAGGAACACTGGCTCTTATTAGTGAAGAATGAGGAAAAAAAATGAATCCTGACTCTGACCATAAACATTTCATAGAAATTAATTCAACATGAGCCATACACCTTAATGTAAGGTGCAATCAAAACAACTTCAAGAAGGAATTTTAGAGAATTATAGGTGAATTGGCTTGGGCACTGAGTTTTTATATACTAGTTGAAGCACAATTCATAAAAATGTATCAACAGGGTGATTTTATTAAAATTAAAACTGCTGTATTTCTTCTTAGGTATATATGACACATTATCAAGTCTAGATAGGACACAAAACAAGTCTCAATAAATTTAAGAAGAATCAAATCATAATAAATATCTTCCGGTCATTATAGTATGAAACTTGCAGATACTAAACAAAACACCCTTTCTGTGTGTGTCTTCATATACTTTAAAGTGACTTCTCTCATGTTGCTCCTGCATGGCCTCCTGTCAAAACAGTGAAAAACCGGAACTGCAGCGGCTGCCCAAAGAGCTGGAAGTCATTTGGTTCAAAATGTTACTTTATTTCTCCTGAAGATAAAACTAAGGAGGACAGTGAGAAGATCTGCTCAGCAATGCAGACCCACCTGCTGGTGGTCACCTCTCAGGAAGAGCAGGTACTTTCTGGTAGAGAGTGGAGGGAGGAGTCACAAGGTGTGTGTGAGCCCCTCACTTGGGTTAGGGAGAGATTTTCGTTCTTTTGGGACTGATGCAGTGTAAAAAGATTTTCAAACTTTGAACCTACTCAAAAGATATCTAAAACTGTCCATTTCACCTCTCTTTCTGTTTCTATGAAATTAAGCTCCACCAAGTAAATTGGTGTATTTAAAGTATAACATGTGTCAATTGAGTGAAAAGAAAAAACTCTGATATCAGTTTATGATTTTAACATGTAAATGTTTACAACTATTTAGTGAAAAAAAAATCTTTATTAAGTAAGATCAGTCATGAGGATTAACAGTTAAAATTAAATGATTTTAATTAAAGGTTTAATGATTGTCCAAATATATGAAAGGAAAATTATTTAATCTGCAAAATGCTTCACATGTAAATATTTGAAGACAACCATCCCTTAAGGCAAAAATGAGAGGAAGTGTAAAGTGAGAATGTAGTATATGATTATGGGTAGAAGAAGATTGATCATAAGTATCTTTTGAGTTTATATGAGCCCTACTAATTTATCTGTGGAAATCCTAACCCCAAAATGTGATGATATTAAGAAATGCTTAGGCCATGATGGGATTATTGTCCTTCAAGAGAGATCCCACATTGAGAGATGTGGGAACAGGATGAGGGATGAGCTATGAGATAAAACGTGTTCTTTTTTTTAAAAAAACACTTTTAAAAAGAACACTTTTTATCTCATCTCAACTCCTCTGGCACACCAGAGGGTGGTTGATAGCTGGTCCCTTCCTGTGACACAGTCTCCTAACCTCTTTGAAATGTCTCAGGAGACCTATGACTAATATGATGATGATTTGCCCCCAGAGTTAGATTCCTATGTTATCACCTGTACCCCTGCTGTTTGACATGTACACTTTGGAATCGAGTTTCACTTTCCCTACTAGATTATTGTGATTATTCCCTGACAAAATACATAAGGATGTTCATAATTGCATTAAATCGGACCAATTCAGATCATGCTCTGTGGTCCCTGGTCTGTGAGTTGATTGCTCTCTGATTGTCATCAATCTCTTCCATCTCATTTCTTCTTCATTCCTCACACAACTCTTAACACGACATAATGTCTTGTCCCTTCTACTTTGAGAGAACACAGCAAAGGGGCCAGTTTGAAGCAGGATATAGGCCTCCATCCGATAATGTTATACCCTGAGCAGGGCCTACTCCCTCCAGAGTGTAAGCAATGCGCTTCCGTTGTTTATAAGCTCACAGTCTGTGGAAGTTTGTCATAGCAGCTTGACCTGACTGAGACCAACTTCATTTTCAGAAGTGGCATCTTTGGTCCTGCACTGTAACTCATCCTGGATCCTCCCTGGTCTATTTAGTGGAAAAAAAAAAAAAAAAAAAACTTTATTAAGTAAGATCAGTCATGAGGATTAACAGTTGAAATCAAATTATTTTAATTGAAGGTTTAATAATTGTCCAAATATATGAAAGGAAAATTATTTAATCTGCAAAATCCCCAAGCAGCTCATCCTGGATTCTCCTCTGGTCTTCTCTTGTCTCCGAGGCCACAGTGGACTCAATTCAACCTGAGTCCTCTCAAGATAAAACCTGCTTTCTTACTGATCCAATCACTATGAAAAGCTGTGTGGAGGACCCTCAAATTAATGAAAATGAAACTACCATTTGACCCAGCAATTGCTCTCTTGGGAATCTACCCAAAACAGACCTCAATGGGTACAAAGGGACACCTGTGCTCGGATGTTTATTGCAGCACAATTTATAATTGCAAGGACATGGAAGCAACCTAAATGCCCCAAAACAGATGACTGAATGAAAAAAATGTAGTACTTATATACAATGGAATATTACTCATCAATTAAAAATGACAAATTTGATGATTTTATAATAACATGGATGTACTTAGAAGAAATCATATTAGCAGAAACAAGTCAAAAAGAAAAAGACAGAAACCAAATGGTTTCACTAATATAAGGGATATAGGAAAAAATAAACAAAAGCCATGAGGAAAAGTCAAAACAAGCTAAGCACCAAACTGAAGCACACAAGTTCTGGCAGGGGGGAAAGGGAGGGGGATGGTGGGAAGGGTGGGGGGTGGATGAATCCCTGGGATTACAAAGATGTGAAATTTATATACATACATACATATATACATATACATACATACATATATACATATACACACATACATACATATATATAGACATGCATATATATATACACATACATACATACATATATATATATATATATATATATATATATATATATATACACTCCTTTCTTCTTTTCCCTCAGAATTTCATCACCAGGAATCTGGATGATAAATTTGATTACTACATAGGGCTATCAGACATTAGCACCAAAAAGAATCGAATATGGCAGTGGGTGGATCAAACTCCATACAATGAAAGTGCCACGTGAGTATGAAATTATTTAAGGGAACCCTGAGTCCTGGGTCATTCAGGGGTTTTAGAGTGCCCCAATACTTAGATTAAAATAAGACTGGTTGTTCTTCACTGGGCACTAGATTAAATAATGTTTTCTTTCTTTTAATCACAAGAACTCTGAGTTCCACACATTACCACTTTGCTGACAAAATAAAGGAATCTGAGTCTAGAGAACATGGAGAGCTTAGTTAAGTTTCTCAATTCTGAGTGTTTTTGATGACAGTGTTGGTGTTTTTAATTATTACATTGAGTGAGTACATCAGTATTACAAAACTCATGTCAATTAAGTTCATTAGCAATTATTAACATTTAATATCTCTCCTTAAAAATGAATACCTCATATTCATATAATTCTATGGAAACTTTTAATTAGTACATTTAGGCATTACACTCGGTATCTCTGTGTGAAGTATGTAGGGGTTTTAAAGTGCCCCAGCACTCAGATTAGTCAGGCAGTTCACTCTTTTAACTTTGGTACTAGGTTAAATACTTTTTTATTTCTTTCAATCACCACAAGAACTCTGAGAGGAGCACACCATTATTTTTCCTACTGTAGAACTCAGGAATTGGAGTTGAAGGGAATTTGGAAACCTCAGTTACAGTTTTACAGCAAGGGAAACAAATGGCCCTCTAAGTCAGATCATTTTGATGTCAAAGTTGTTGGTTTTAGTCATTGCATTGATATAGCTCAATATAATAGAGATTGATGGCATTAGGAATAGAACTTATTATTAAGATTTAATATCTCCTGTAAAGCATATAAGCTAAATTCCTGTAGTTTCAAATCTCTGTCGTCTATGGAAACTCTTAATTAGCGTATTTAGATTTTATACCCTTTGATCCACTCTGTGTGTGAAGCATATAGTGATATGACAGCGGTCTCCACATTTTAGGTACCAAAACAGGGTTAGGGTAGATTTAGAGTTTTAAACTAGGTCTTTAAACCCTAAAAACACCACATAAAAAAAGAAAAACAAAAGTAGGTCCTCACTAATGTCATGAATCTATCCTTGGACAGTGCAGGTTACTTCAAACATATAAGAAACAATTTGAACCATAGCTCTTAGTTTCCCACGCTAGTTATTATCATGAAAAATCAACAAATTTCAAAGTAAAACCCAAATAAAAACTTATACTTACACAAATATTTTTATTCATCCATCCATTCACTTCCATGCCCACTTATTCCAGTTCAGTGTTTCGTGTGGCTGGAACCATTCCTGGTAGCTCAGAGCAGAAATGGAAAACAACCCTGCAGAAGAGGCCTTGCTCCTGGGAGTATGTGTGTGTGTTTGTGTGTGTGTACTCCTCCCCCAGAATGCACACTCACTCAGACTGGACCAACATCTGTGGGATATGGGCAGAAGTTGAGCACCATTGCAAATCAACCCAAATCTATTCAAACTCTCAATCTGCACGTGCACCATGATCTGCCAGAAGTTTACATGTTTTCTTACCATGTTTTAACGAAATGATGCTGTTGATGGACCTGCTGTGCATTGATACTGGGGATCAGGGTCCAATCTTTTTTATTTTTGGCTCATTTCTTGGAGGCATGGATTGTTCATGTCCAGGGAACAGGACATGTAGGTGGAAAGACTGATGGGAGTCCTTCACTATCTCCAATGAGGATGGTTACTGCAGTGAAATGTCATAACAGTAGGTGATGTGAGTTTTCAAGGGAAATGCTGCGGAGACACAGGTGGAGGAAACCTGTATGGGGAGTGGGAAAGAATGCTCTGGGTGTGTCTGACCTTGACCTCCACACAGTTCAATGGCATCCCTCTCCTTCATTGTCTCTTTTCAAAACACACTGTAACAAAACATGCTCATCCTTTTATCTCTTTTAGATTCTGGATCCCAGGGGAGCCCAATTTTTACTATGAGCGCTGTGTTGTGCTACATTTTTATCAAGAGAAAAGAATCTGGGGCTGGAATGATGTTTCGTGTTATCTACATCACAAGTCAATTTGCCAGATGACCAAGATCCACTTGTCATCGGAACATTCAACATGAAAGTGTGGTTGAATGGCACCTACCATGCAGAGATAGCTAATTTGTTATTGTCTGTGTGTAGGTCTTGCGTAAGAGATTTCCATAGAATTTTTATGCTGTCACCCATTCCATTTACAATAGATTCACTGTGCACCTTTGTCATTTATTTGTTAACCAGGTAAATATTTATTGAGTAATTTCCATGTGCAGGGCCCAACTGGTGAGACGGTTTGTGTGTATTTCTTATTAGGCCTAATTCGTTATATGAACTAATTGACAAATTGGCAGCATTGTCTAGCTAGTAGAAAGGTACTGCAAGGTCTTCCCAAGCTAAAGGGAATTTTATAGATGAAAGAGGGTGAGGCAAATTGATGAGCAGAAGATTATTCCTGTGGGAATTGCAGGGGTTCCTCTCAGGGTGTGGAAGGGAAACCCCAGATTGGACAAATTTCAGATTACACTTTTGGGAGTGGTTAGATTAAGTGTTAAGTCTGTGTGTCCCTCCTTCTTCTACCACCATGGAGGAATTCATTAGAATATGTTCTTTTGGTTTTTAAAATTTCCCTCCATTGATCATTCTCATCCTCACTGAGGATTTTCATAAAAATGTAAGGATTCAGTACAATTCCTAGCTGCCAATTTTGACAGTTTAAACTGATGTCCCTTTTGATGTTCATGGATCATTTACATCACAGAGCTAGCAGACAGATTGAGGGGGACCTAAGAACCCAAACTTGCACATTCTTTCTGCTATCAACTACATAGAGACATTGCATACACCTTGGGCGAAAGATCTTTAAAAGAATTTGTATGCACACACAGACACACACACAGTAGAAGATAAGGGAGGCCACAAATAACCAAAGATTCCCATTCTTTATTGGGTAAATGCCACACCAAGTAAGGTTGTCCCCAAGTTGGGGTTTTATATGAAATTTTGCCACAACCAAAGGTGTTTTATCAGGGTATCAAGAAAAGGGGGAGGCTGTAGGGGTCAGGAAAGTCTGAGATGAGATAGAAGGAGCAGAACCAAGATAACACTTGTCACACGTGTACAATCAAGGTGACACTATTCATTCCCACATGTCTTTCACCCACATGTATCTCCCAAGACATGTGTCTCCTCCCAAGTTCCATATATCTCTGGTGCAAGTGCAATGCCAACAAGCAACCCGGCCCATTGTACTGGTCTCTCTAATCCACATATCTCCTCTTGGGTCTCTTTCTGAGTTACCACCTTCTGTACCATACAGCTCATCCCCTCATCCCTCTGTAGGTGGGCAGGGAACTCATGGAGATGCCTCTCCTGCTACAAATCCTGGTTCACATTCTTTAAATTGACCCTTCTTACACCATCTCCCTCTCTGATGTTGCAGCCTCAGCTGGAGCCTGTGTTTGGTGGTCAAGGCTGCAAACACACTCTATAGTTTTTGAGAGAATACAGTGGCTGGCGAGAAAATCTTACTATAGCTAATATGATTCTGAATGATTCACATAAGTTCAGAGCTAGGGTTCCAAGACCCTGACAAATTGAAGACAGCCCTGGCTAAAGGAGTCATCTTTTATGCTAAATGTCTTACTCAGGGATTTTCTAGAACTAAATTTCCATTACAGTGTTAATTCAGGTGTTCCTGTGGTGTAGATCAAAGCACAGAGACTTTCCTGCTTAGCTGACAGAGCAGCAATGTCTAGACTATCCTTGACCAGAGCCTGGATATATCTGTTGGGCAGCCATGGCTTTCACAGCAGACTCTGCAATGTGAAGGTCTAGGCAGAGATTGCAGCTCCAGAGACCTGGACAGATTGAGTGTCTGTAACTTTCATGGGTGGCTTGCTACTGGCTGCCTTTACCTTTTCTTGTATAGAGCTGGGACTACAAGCTTGTATCCACTTAGGGTTGTCTGCCAGAGACAGGCAAATGGATCCTGGCTAGGCTATGTGACTTAATCCAGAGGGGCTGAGTTCTTTCCAGAGAAATTGGAGCACTGAAAGAAACTGACAGGTGGAACAACAAAATGAAGAGGGGGCGAACCCATCAGTCTGGAATGTTATGACTCGTAGGGTGAGTCCTGAAACACAGTGTTTTCTCAGCTTTTCTCAGGCTTTTTCTCCATACCTTTCAGCACAGGGAGCATAGCTGATAACATGTGGATTTGAGCTGCAGTATGCACGTGTAGGAAGCAGTAGACAACATAGAAACTTGATGTTTAAATTGCAGGTGCAAAAACATACTTTTGTGGGCATTGATTTGGCCCTATGCTGGCTCTGTCTATAAATCACACAAAAGACAGTAGGGCTGCTAGTGTTGGGGTGCTTATATCGCCGGAGTCCAGGGAAACCTACTGTACCTGACTGCAACTATGCTGTCACTGCCATTCATGCTGCTATTGCCAGTTCTAGAGCCCATCCTGTTCAAGGGTGTCCAGGGGTCTGCTGGGGTCTTGCGTGCCAGGGACTATGCCTACTGTAGCCCTCTTCTCTGCCTGGGAGCCACAGTGTGGCCTGTGTTTGTTTCCTGCTACTGCAGTAAAGATATGTTGGCAGCCCTATTTTGGACTCCTGAGAATTTGCTCACCTATGAACATAGAGAATTGGGCAAGCTAGCAGCTGGTATTGACATCCCTCTTACAAATGGTATGAATGACCATGGGAAAGCAAACAGGTCTGACCTCTATGGAAAGCTGTGTGAAGAACTCTCAAACTACTGAAAATGAACTACTATTTGATCCAGCAATCCTACTTCTGGGAATCTTTACAAAGTATAAAAAAGTTAAAAAAAAAAAGACACATTTGATGCATTTGTGATAACATGGATGGACCTAGAAGGAAATCTGTTAGTGGAAATAAGTCAAAACAATAAAGAGAAATACTGAATGATCTCACCTATATGTGTGATACACGGAAAAGAAACAAACAAAAGGACAAGGAAATTTAAAACTGTCAGCTGAACGAAAGCATAGAGCAAGAGGGGGCAGAGGGGAGGGATGGGATGTACATAAGAGATTAACATGTTGGTTCATGGGTGAAAAGGTGGTGGGAGAACCTTGGGGTAGACAGTGATGTAAAATATACATATGTACAATAAATTTAAAAAATAAAATTAATTTAAAATGTTATAAACAATATGGATGAAGCATTATCCTGCCAGGCATGTGTTTGAGTAAAGGAAAGAAGGGGGAAAACAAAGAAGTTATGAAGTCTGATCTGCTATGCTGGGTGGACACGGTCTACACAGAGATCAACCACATCTCTTCCCATCAGCTTGGGTGGCAGGGCTCCAGTGTGTGTGGTTCAGGTTGAACCTTTGTTAGCTGTGGGATATGTTCCCACATTCAAATCTGAGATTTAGCTGCCATCTGGCTAGTTAGGAGGATCTGGCATCATCTCAGGGTATTCCATGGAAAATCTGTTTTCAATGCAAAACATATTTTGTAGCCAGATATTTGTAGGACCTGAAAGAATTCAGCATCCTGTGAGATTTTTACCTATAGTATCTATACAAAATTTCTTACCTTGATAAAAGAGATAAAATAGTTACTAAACTTCCAGAGTGTAGCCAGATATTTGAGAGCTTGTTTTGGAGGTTCTAGCAGGGGAGCACAGCTACTCGTATACCCTCGACCGAAGCACCGTCCGTCTCTACTCGGGGAAGGCCATCCTCTTCGACCTAGGGCACAGCTTCGGGAGGGACGCACATGGAGAGGTGAGGGAGGAAGGGGACACCCACCTAGCCAGCCAGATCAGCCGAATCAACCCTGGCGATCAATGGGGTGACAGATGTCGCAGCCACATCGCCCTCACATCCTGTAGCCAGATATTTGAAGGAACTGAAAGAATTCAACATCCTGTGAGATTTTACCTATAGTATCTATACAAAATTTCCTACCTTGATAAAAGAGATAAAATAGTTACTAAATTTCCAACGTTCTGCAGAGAGTAAAGAGAAAAAGTAAATGTATACTCTGTTTTTACAGAGGTATACTTTGTCAAATTGCAGTCATACAAGCTTAAGGAAAAGATCTTCTTAAGGTCAGTTTATTTTATGATCTTAAATAAACAGAGACATGTATTCTAGAGATCTTGTCAAAGTCATGCCCTTGATTCTCCATGGACTCCAAGCATACGAGCACTCACCATGCCTCTGAGAAGTGGCAGTAAACACAAAGAGCCCAACCATGTTAGTGGGTATACCATGCTCATTTCCCATCATCCTTGATCTTGGCTGGAAATTTGCCCCAGATCCCGTAGCTGCCCCAAACTAATAAAATGAAAATGCACAACTTTGAGATTTGATGGATGCCATGAAATGGTTTATGAGTCAGGCTGCTCCTGGCTGTCAGGCAGAGGTGCAGCCCAGAGAGACCTCTGGGACATGTTGAGGGATCATTGAGATGGGATTTTAGAAACCAGATCTGGAATCTGAGTGCCCCAGGCAGGCTCCTTCTCTGTTCTGGTCTTTGGCAGGAGAGAGTTTAATTTGAAGACCAAAGTCATGGAAAACAGAATTATTGGTAGGAATGCAGGAAGAAGAACAAGAAAGCTCTCCAAGCAGAGAGGGGTCATGAGTGGGTGGCTGCTGAGGTTGCCAGAAGCAGCTGCTTAAATGGGTATGGTGGGCAAAGAGTAGGGAATTGTTTGTTAGTTGTCTCCACGTTGTGGCATTGCTCACTGGCTGGGTCCATGAGTTTCTCTTAAGACTACTGAGTTAGCAGAATTCTTTTGGACTACTCAGACCCACTTAGTTTTGTCCCATGCTACCTGTTCCTCCCTCCCAAAACTAACCTTGGTCCATTGCTTTAGCATTGCACTATTGTGTTGGTGTTCTGAACTCTCCAAGCAGATTGATAAACGGACCGGGTCATGAGGGGAGATGGGGAGAAAGGAAGACACCCTCATGGTTTCCAAAGTATTTCTCAATCAGGCTGATAAGTGAACTTGGGGCTTATGTCACCCTGATTCTAGCTGGTTGCTTATACACATTTTCTTGCTTCCTCCTTCATCATGACACTCCTAATTTTTGTTTGATTGCCAGGAGGTCAGGTATGTTGTAATTATATGACGGATTCCCCCATCTGTTTGTATTTTTTCTTGATGACTTGGTCAAAAGCAAAATCATCCCAACCTGAACATTTCATTTCTCTCAGAGAGATTTATTCTTCTGTCTGAGGATAGTTAACTGACGCTGATTAACTGAAAGTATGACAGGATGTAACGTACCCGAATGGGAGAGAAGCCCAGTTGGCCGGAAGGCTTTCTGAGTCTCTAACCATCTTCTAGTAGGTGTTGGCTTGTCATTTAACATCATGATACAGGCAGGAGACCAGAGCCTGAACTTCAGAGATTGAGATAGAGAATTAGAATCTGAAGTTAAACTGATGAGTGGACATAGATTTACTTTGATCATATGTTCTGTTAATTTCTGATGAAGGTGATTTTGACAGACTTTATTAGCCTTTAGGAAATGTTCTGCTAAAGTGGAAGGGAAAGACTGCTACATGTAGAACTATTTAAATAAAGTTGCTTTTTTGGCAGAGGTATTGTAATCCCAATATAAAATATTCTCAGAATGTGAGCTTGCATTCTTTATTATAATTGCTAGTAAAGACAAACAAACCTAGACAATAAGTCTACAACACTTCACTCCTTTCTTCATCCTGCCGTTTAGTAAATGAAGAGGAGGAGAAGTTCTGTGACACGTCCAGTCCTGTGGGCGATGTTTCTTCCCAAGAGGAATTAAATCCACAAATGGATGATTTTGTCTTCCACTCCCTAAGTGGGAAGACAATGGAGCAGGGCAAACTTGATACAAACCACCTTTCTTTCAGACCAGTGTTGAGGTGAGGCTATATATATAAGGCTTTGAGGCACAAGGGGTATTTTCATGTCCCCCACTCCTGGCAGGGGGGTAAGCCATGCATGTGCTTTCCCATTACAGGACTTTACACAGGACAACATCTCATGAGATCCTGTCTCCTCCAGGACAGGTAATGAAGCAAAGGCAGCCTTCAGGTAGCTCTGTGCTGTCTGAGAGAGCTAATGGGAGCGGGTTGTTTCTTGGGTTCAGTGTTTCAGCCATCAGAATTAATGTGGTAATTCATCTGCATTAACCCAAAAGTTATGGACAAGGACTTTGCAACGAACCATAGCTGTCTATACAGCAAAATGCTCGGAGGTACCTGTTATGTTGTGAATGGAAATTTATTCAAAAGTTTAGATCTGTGGTGCATGTTGTTGGCTTTTTTGTTCCTTCTTCCTTCGAGATAAAACATCAGTGTTTAGTCACATTCCTTCCTACAGCCTCGGTGCCTTGGGATGGTGACCTCATGTTTGATTCCATGGGTATATACTGCTGGGTCCAAAGTCATAAAAACAATCCCAGTAATGTTGGTCTAAGAACAGTTGGGAATTACAAATCATGACTTTGAGTTGTTCTCAGAAGAATCAGAGCTTATTTTTCTCCCCCAAAATACAAAATGGAGTTATGTAGTCTTTCTTGCTACTGATGATTATTCTATGACCACGATGGGATCTAAGTCTCATGGGCAAAAATAGCTTTACCAACACTGTAGATTGATGGAAAGAACCTGGTTTACTGAGGGTATCATTGAGGCAGGGAGTCAACTATTCCTGAAGACAGTCTAATAATTTTTAAAATTATATAATTCCGATTAAATGTTGCATAATACTAGAAAGTATGTCATCGAGGTTTAATTTATATACAATAAAATGCTGACATTTCCACAATAAAGGCAATGACTTTGATCATTTTATACAACCATTATGAAGAATATTCCTATGATACAGAATGGTCCTGATAGGGTGTGCCCCCCCCCCTCCTGTTTAAGATTGCAGATTTCAAGGACAGGTAATGTTAAAATGGGAGAATGACCTTAGCTGGAATTTCCCTTCAGGGGGATGCAGGGGGAAGAAAGAAGTGAAATAGTCAAGGTAAAACAGATTTCCTGGAAGGCGGGAAATCAGGGTATATAAAGGGTGTGCAAACAAAGAGAAGGATTCGATTCGATTCGATTGGGATTCCAATATGGAGAGGGGATAGAGAGGTTCAATGGAGGAGAGATGGGAATCGACCATCTTATAAAGATGTGAGCCATGTGAGCCTGGCCATGTGGCCACCGAGGGCCTGCAACCCTTGGCTGACCCAGGCTGGCAGCATGTGTGCTAAATGTAGTTAAGGAGTTTGCAGATTAAAACTCCATGTTAAAGTTTGTTTTGCTGAGTTTGACTTGTGTCTGAAAGAGACTGTGCAAAAGTTAGGCATAAAAAAAAAAGTAAACTTTGCTGGTTCAGCACCATGGAGTTCCTGCTACCTGACAGTAACAAGGAGAAGACAGCATGGAAGACAAGGAGGAACAGTCAAAAAAAAAAAAGGCAGATAAGTGTATCCAGTTAAGGTTAAAGGTAATTGCAAAAAAACTGCTTGTAGCCTGCTTCAGAGACAAAAGCAGGTCTATATGTGTTAAAGTAAAGGTAAAAAGCCCTTCGTAGTCACCCTGTTTCAGTCCCTTATTACCCTGTCCCAGGAGAGCAGCTTCTGATTGCTATCAACATATATTTATTTTCCCAGCTCTAAATGTCATATTAATGGAACAGTAACGTATGTTCTTTTGTTTCTACCTTGCTTTGCTTGACACGTTTGTGACATTCACCCAATCTTTTGTATTTTGTCAGCGATTATATAGGAAAGACTCAATTTTTATCCTACATAGAGAAAAATCCAGGGATTACCTATCATGTGCTTCTTCTCTTTGGTCTCCTTTACTTCCAATGAGAAGATTTCCTTCTGTTTCAAGATATTTTATCCCACCCCAACTAAATTTTCTGTAACACCAACAAGGTGCTACCTGAAGATACCCACACATTGCTCTTCACTTGCGCTTCAGGTGCCAGTCCCAAAACCAACTATCACCTGTGCCTCTGACCAACTGGCAACAGACAACAACACCAACCTCTTCTTTGGGTTTGGGTAACCTGTTAGAGCAGCTCGCAGAACTTGGAAAAACACTAATTTAGGTTTACCAGCTTATTAGAGGCCATGACTAATAATAGAGTTGAACAGATACACTAGGTGGGATCTGGGAGTACCCAGAACACAGGCATCTCCATGCCCATTTAGTTGGGGTGTGTCAGCCTTTGGTGTGGGTATTTTCTGATTTGGTTGACAAAGGCTGATTTTTTTTTTTTTTTTTGATAGGTGATGCCGTGGCCTCAGGTTTGGGTTTCCTTTGTCACTAAGGGACAGTGGTAGAGCGGGAGGTTTGTGTGGCAGGAAGGGACCATACTTCCAGTATCATAGCTGTGTGTGTGCTACACCCAGAGACACACTTACAACAATGTTCTCCTTCAGGAATCTACACTAGGTATGATATATGTGCCCAGCATTTATCTATGTTCCCTGTCTCAAAGGTAACAGAGTAAATTAAATTGGAGCACAGAATTCCAAGAGGAGGGGAGAGTAGGGAGATTGTAGTCTTGTATTTCTACAGGTGAAATTCTCCTGTTAGATGCAAAGTGTGATATTTATCCTCTGCTCTGAGTTTCCCTGCAGACTAGCTCCACAATCTTTGCCCTCTGCTTTGTCTACAGATAGGTCTGCCATCTCCCTTGACCTGAATCACTGTCTCCAAACGCTCTTACTCACCTCCATTAGATATGACACATGGGACATTAGGTGTCCTGTTGTTTAAGCAGTAGAATTGTGTTTTCTTTAAATATTCTCTGGTTATAGCTTGAAGGTGATAAATATAGACAGTTGATTATTCTATCATATTGATGACATTAACCCAAAAAAAGGAATTTTTAATTTCAATATAAATGTATAGTGTGTGCGTGTGTTCTGCTGTCTAGGGAAAAATTCTGGGTCATCACTCTGAAGATTTTTGTTGTTATCTGTATGGATATATTTCAGCTTTCCAGCACCTCGGCCTCTCTAGCACATCCCTCTGAGAAAGACTAAAGAAGACCAAAAGCATTGAGAATTACAAAATAAACCATTTCATCTCTAGTAACGATGAGCTACTTTGTTGTAGATCAATGCTGTACAATGAAAAACAGAACACAGTTGGTTTCAAAACATTGGAAACTGTGGTGACACTGAGTACTTGAGCAATGGGGGAAGACACACATTCAGGGTGCTTCCTTGAACATCAAGAACCATGCTTCCCTCTCCATTTGTAAAAGTCAAGTGTACCTCAGAATTTTTTATTAACCAAGTAGAGAGGACACTCCTTAGAAAGACTCATAGGATTTTCTCAAATCTAGTTACATTAAAATTAAAAAAAAATTATTGGATATTGGATAAAGTATCTCATAGAATTCCTTTTTTTTTTTTTTTTTTTTTTAGATTAGGTCTCGCTATATTGCTGGGGGTAGTTCCAATGCCACGGACTCAAGCAATTCCCCAGCCTCATCTTCCCAGGTAGCTGAGATTATAAATGTATCCCACAATGCCTAGCTATTTTTTGAGACTAGGTCTTGCTATGTTGCCAGGAGCAGTCTTGAACCTGCAGGCATAAGCGATTCCTAGTTTTGGTCTCTCTCCCTTGTCTGTGTGCCACCCCGCCCAGCAGTTATTGGATAAAGTGAAAAGATGGGATGTTATGCATCTTGAATACTGGAGTCTACAGACAGTGATTAACACCAGGTGTGTTTAAGGAATTGAAATGGAGTTAAAGGAATGGAAGGAAGGGGAAAGGATGGGCACAATGTAGTCAGGGGTTAAGTTCAGATAGTAACTAGGAATTGATGTTGAAGATGGTGAGGAATCTGAATGCCTTTTCACTGTGCATATGGTGTTTGTTCCCCTTAAACATTAGCTCAATACTTGGTTTCAGGTTTCTTAATCTTCACGGTGAATGTGAAATCCGGAGGTTTCATACACACTTCTCCTTATAAATATTTTTGACTTTATTTTTTAATGATTGCACATATGATTTTTATGTGTGTGTGTGTGTGTGTGTGTGTGTGTGTGTTACATCATTGTCGACTCCAGGTTCTCCCATCACTTGATCACCCGGGAACTTAGTCTTTTGTGCCCTCACCCTCCCCCGTTTTCTTCCTTCTCCCCACTCTTGTTCTATTTTCTTTCAGTTCTATATTTATTTATTTATTTATTTATTTATTTATTTATTTATTTATTTATTTATTTATAATTTTTGTATATTTTACAATATATGATGGTATAACTTCTAATCCCCATGGGAATATCCCCCACACACCACATCTCCCCTGGTCTCTTTGCCTCCTTTCTTTTTGCTGTTTGTCCTTGTTTAGTCCTTTAGTCTTTTCTTTTCTTTTTTTCTTTGATCCATTTCCTCGTCCTTGGTGAGGGTGCGATTTCCTCGGACTTGGTAGAACGTGCTGTTTATCATTCCTGTACTGCTTTTGGAGCACCTTTGGTCTTGGTGGGTCTCATCTCTGCAGTTTGTGCCTCGTTTTGTTGCTCCTTCAGTCATGCTTCAGGTCTTTGGCTTTGGGGGGATGACTCCGCCTTATATTTTGGAAGAGCAGATCCT
>PVHY01013750.1:0-15242 GCA_004024945.1 Uropsilus gracilis
AAAGAAAGAAAGAAAGAAAGAAAGAAAGAAAGAAAGAAAGAAAGAAAGAAAGAAAGAAAGAAAGAAAGAAAGAAAGAAAGGAAGGAAGGAAGAAAGAAAGAAAAGAAAAAGGGAAATACACATACTGATACTGACCACATTGCCTGCTGGAGATGCCAGGCATCAGCACTGGGCTTGGGAGGCAAAAATAAGAGGGAGTGGGGCCGAAGGGTCTTGCAACAAACATGTAGACAGAGGCCTCACAGAGAAGCACACAAGAGGGAGCAAGAAATCAGGTGCTCAGGTGAGCACAGAAAGAAATGGTTCTCCGACAATCCCAACTACCTTTAACCACAGGGAAGTGTGCTTCTGAACCACAAGGTGAATGCCAGGAGACAGAAGGATGTGCTCATGGGTGACACAGGGAAGCACACTCAGGCACAGAGGTCACACAAGCAGTGGAGGACTCAGGGAGGCAATCACAAAAGCCCCCACAGAGCCACAAGAGAACTATGTTGCACATCCATAGATAACAGAACAAGGGGCAAAAAGGTATGAGCAGGCTCCCATAATCAGTGCTGCTGGGACAAGAATTCAGGTATTGCCTCTGCCATGGGACAAATAATTAGTTCATCCCAGGCTGAGCACTACTGCCAGACAAAAGCTAACGGTCTTGTGGTTTGGCTAATAGCTTGTACTAAAGCTTAACATGAACAAAAGGATCCAACAAAAAGGGGGTGGTCTGCTGAAGGCAGGACAAAAAAGATGTGCCCACAGGCCCCCAAACCACTGATAATTAGAGTATGCACTGAAGACTCAGAAGGACACACCCAGTGTCAATAGTCTTCTGGGAAGCAAAATAAACAGACAGACAGACAGACAGACAGACAGACAGACAGACAGACAGATAGACAGACAGACAGACAGATAGATAGATAGATAGATAGATAGATAGATAGATAAATGGATGAATAAACAAACAAACAGATAGATAAATAAATAAATAAATAAATAAATAAATAAATAAATAAATAAATAAATAAATAAATAAATAAATAAATAAATAAATAAATAAATAAATGAATAAATAAATAAAACACTCCCTGGTAAAAACTGCAGAGACCCCCAATATCCAAATAGAAAAGTCCACAACAATGAGGCAAAAGCAACTAAATAAGTCCTGAAGGCGAAGCTTCAGGGACCTGCACCTCTACTCCTACCCACCAACTACCACCATCCAAGTAGTCAGCATATACCACTATAAGTCATTAATACCACTAAGATACAGTGCCCACTGGCATCAGTGGCACCAGCACACCAAGTCCAGAGCAAATCTGAAAGCAAGATATGGGAAAAAGGAAAGTCACAAATGATCAAATCAATCATCCTGAAACCACTGCACATCAGAAAGTAAGTCAGCCCACTGAAACCAACATGGGTGCAGAAAAATATTAAGACCTGACAGGAAAAGAATTCAGAACTGTTGTAATAAAAAATCTGGAAGGTTTCACAAAAAAAAAAAGACAGAAAAGGAAAAGAACAAGACAAAAAAACATAATCAATGAATTAAGAAATGAAATGAATCCTTAAAAAAATAGTGAAAGTTGACAGAACAATAGAGGAACTAAAGAATTCAGGGAAAGTCAAAAACAAAGAATAGAAGAAATGAAGGAAAGGATCAGCACTCTTCAAAATTCACACGTGAACAAGAAAAAAACAGAAAAGGAAAAAGAGATACAAATTAAAAAAAAAAAAAAAACAACTGAAGACAAACTCGGAGAAATCTGACAACTTGAGGAAAATCAACATCTCAGAAAATGGGATCCCAGAAGGAGAAGAGAAAGACAAGAAATTGAGAAAATATTTGAAGAAATAATCAAAAGAATTTTCCAAATCTGAAGAAATAAAAATAGATATGCAAGAAGCTAGAACACCAAAATATTTTAATGAAAGAAAAACTTCAACAAGATCCATAACAGTTAAAATACCAAAATTTAAGACAAGCAAAAAATAGTAAAACTTGTGAGTGGCAAAACATAGATAACCTATAAAGGAAAACCTGTTAGGTTCACCTCAGACTTCTTAAAGGAGACACTCAGGGCAGAAAGACAAAGGAGTGAGGTGTACAAAAATTTCTAAAATAAAAGATGTCAGCCAAGGATGATTTCTCCTGCAAAGCTCTCCTTCAACTAGGAAGGGACAGTGTAGTCCTTCTCATAAAAAAAAAAAAAATGATATAATAATAACAAACCTCTCCCTTCAAGAAATAATACATGAAGTCTTAAAATGTAAACCAACAGAAGAATGAACAGGAAGGATGGAGAAAGGAAACAAATTGAATCACAGAAAAGAGATGAATAAATTAAGAATGCTGTCATTTTTCAATAATTACCCTAAATGTCAATGAACTGAATTCACCAATAAAAAGAATAGCAGAATAAATTAAAAAAACAGAATCTGACTTTCTGTTATCTCCAGGAAACACATTTAACTGCTAAAGATACAGATTGAAAAAAAAAAAAAAAAAAGGCTGGAAAACAATCCTACAAACAAATGAACTTCTAAGTAAGGTAGTTACAGCTATACTTATATTAGATAAAATAAATTTCAGACTAAAAATGAGACTAATGAGACAAAAAATGGTCACTATATAATGATCAAGGAGACAATGCACCAAGAAGACATAACACTTATGAACAGCTATGCACCAAATGAAGGAGCATCAAAATAAACCAAGCGATTACTAGCATCTCTGAAAAAAGACATTAAAGAAAATACATACGTAACTGTAGATTTTAGCACCCTATTCT
Source organism: Uropsilus gracilis (assembly GCA_004024945.1). Taxonomy (NCBI): domain Eukaryota; kingdom Metazoa; phylum Chordata; class Mammalia; order Eulipotyphla; family Talpidae; genus Uropsilus; species Uropsilus gracilis. The sequence continues at coordinate 2,790 of PVHY01013750.1, forward strand.
CACCAAGGGACAGATCAACAAGACAATAAATAAACAAAGACACAGTAACCCTAAACAAATGCCTATATCAAATGAATCTAATAGACATCTGCAGAATGATACACTCTGTAGAAAGAAAGGAATACACATATTTTTCAAGGGTTCATGGATAATTCTACAAGATGAAGCATGTACTGGGTTTTAGGACCAGCACCAACAAATTTACAAGGATTGAAATCATACCAGAAAATTTCTCAGGTCATAAAGGCATCAAACTAGAAATAAATCATGGAAAGAAGGAAAAGAAACCTCACATCTCATGGAGACTGAACCACTTATTGATGGAAAAACACTGGATTAATGAGGAAATAAAAGAAGAATTTAAAAAATATTTCAAGATGAATGACAAGGAGGATATGTCCTTCCAGAACACATAGGATACCACAATAGCAGGAATAAGAGGGAAATATATAGGAATACAGCCCCAAGTCAAGATACAATAAAATGCCCAAAGAATAAGGTAATCTAATATCTCAGAGAGCTTAAGAAAGAACAACAGAAACATTCAAAAGTAAGTAGAAAGAAGCAGATAATAAAAATTCAAGCAGAAATAAATGATGTAAAGAACAATTAAAAAAATCAAAAACAAAAAGCTGGTTCTTTGAAAAGATAAACAACAGATAAAAATCTCTCATCAGGCTCAAAAAGAAGAGAAGGGAGAAAATACAAATAAACAAATAAATAGAATACAAATAAATATAAATGAAAGAGGAGAAATTACAACAGACAAAGCAAAAATACAGAAGATAATTAGAGATCAATACAAACATCTATATGCAAACAATTCAACAACCTTGATGAGATAGACAAATTTTTAAAAGTATATTTCCATCCAAGACTGGATAAAGACATACATAGCCTAAATAAATCAAACTCAGGCAATTATTTTGAGACAGTAATAAAATCTCTCCCCAAAATCAAAAGCCATGGACCAGATGGATTTATAAACGAGTTCTACCAGGTGTTCAGAGACAAAGTGGTGCCTGTCCTACAAAAACACTTTCAAAAAATAAAGAAAGAAGGAATACTACCAAATACATTCTACAAAGCCAACAATGCACTGGTAGCAAAAACAAATAAAGATACCACAAAGAAAGAAAACTACAGGAAAATCTCCCTAATGAACACAGAGGCAAAAATTCTCAAAAAAAAAAAAAATCTAGCAAATAGAATCCAACAATGAATCAAAAGGTAACACAACATGACCACATGGGATTTTTACCGGGGAAAAGAATGTCTCTACACTCAAAAAAATCAATTAATGTAATCCAACACATAAGCAAAAAGAAAAACATAAACCACACAATGATATCAATAGATGTTGAGAAAGCATTTGACAAAGTTCAACATCCATTTATGATGAAAGTCTCTGAAATCCTGGGGAGAGAAGGTATGTACCTTAACATGATAAAAGCAATAGATGACAAACCCACAGACAACATTATCCTAAATGGAGAAAAATTGAAAGCCTTGCCTCTGAGATTGGGACCAAGTCTGCCCACTCTTACTACTGATTTTCAGTACAGTTCTAGAAGTCCTAGGGAGAGTAATTAGGCAAGGAACAATCATACCAGGAATCCAGATAGGGAAAGAAGTGAAATCATAACTGCTTGTTTGCAGATGATATGGTAATATGAATAGATAATCCCAAGAATTCTAAAGAAAACCTAATGGAAATAATGAACCAGTTCAGTAAAGTAGCAGGTTACAAAATCAATCCACAAAAGTCAGTAGCCATCCTTTATGCAAAAAAAAAAAAAAAAAAAAAAAAAAAAAAAAAAAAAAAAAAAAAAAAAAAAAAAAAAAAAAAAAAAAAAAAAAAAAAAAAAAAAAAAAAAAAAAAAAAAAAAAAAAAAAAAAAAAAAAAAAAAAAAAAAATTGGTTTGGAGAAGAAGAGATAAAGAAAACTACCCCATTCACAATTGTACCAACACAAATAAATACCTGGGAGTAAACTTAAAGAGTGTGATAAACTACTTATACAAAGAAAATTATAAAACAAGATTAAAAGAAATAGAAGAACAGACACAAAGAAATGGACAGACACTTCCATAAACAGGGGACTGTTTCCATAAACAGTCCCCTGTTTATGGACTGGAAGATTTAACATTATCAAAATGGCATACTACCTAAAATAATCTATAATCTCAATGTAATTCCAATAAAACTCTAAATGTCATTATTCAAGTAAATTGCAAACTATTACTAAAATTCATTTGGAACAATAGAAATCTTCCAATAGTCAAAGCTCTCCTGCTTGAGGGGAAAGAATGAAGGTATTACACTCCCAGACTTGGATGTAAAGCCTGAATCCATAAACTATATAGAGGAAAATATGAGCATAGACTTACACTTTGACTACATGCTAAAAAAAAATGAAGGAAAACATAAACAGCTGGGGCTACATCAAATTAAAATGCTTCTGCACAGCTAACGAGAGAATAATCAAAAGAAAGAGACACCCAACTGAATTGAAAAAAAAGAATTTGCTCTCCATACAAATGACAAAGTCCTGATATCAAAGATCCATAAAGAACTTACACAATTCAACAAAAACAAAGCAAAAATTCCAGTCACAAATATAGAAAAGAACTAAAAAGACACTTCTTCAAAGATGAAATACAAATGGCCAATAGACATATGAAAAAAAAAAAAAAGTCCAACATCACTAGTAGTCAGGGAACTGCAAATAAAACTACAATGAAATATAATTTCACAGCAGTGAAAATGGCCCATATCAAAAAAAAAAAAATGGGCAACAACAAACGCTGGTATGGATATGGAGGAAAAAGACATACTTTTACACTTCTGGTGGGAATGCAAACTGGTCCAGCTACTAGGGGAAGCTTTGTGAATAACCCTCAAACTACTGAAAATGCATCTACCATTTGATTCAGCAAACCCACCTTTAGATTTGCCCAAAGCATTCAAAAACACTAATTCAAAAGGACACTGTACTCAGGTGTTTATTGCAGCACTGTTTACAATAGCCAGGATATGGAAACAAGCCAAATGCCCTAAAACAGAAGAATGGGTCACAAAGTTATGGTCTATACACACAATAGAATATTAGTCATCAATCAAAATAGACAAAAATGTCATTCACAGCAACATGGATGAAGCTAGAAGATATCATGTTAGTGGAAATAAGTCAGAAAGAAAAAGAAAAATGCTGGATGATCCCACCCTATGTGTGTGAAATAGTGAAAGCAAACAAACAAAAGAACAAGTAAAACTTTAACAAACTGTCAGAAGAAATGAGGCATAGAGTAAGGGAGGTGGGGGCAAAGTCAGGGGCAGGATGGGCACAAGACATTAAGATGACAGGTCACAGGTGATGAGGTGGTGGGAGAACCTTGGACTATATAATAATGTAAAAATATATATGCATGTGCAATCAAATAAAAAAAGGTAATGGAAGGTGAACAGGAAGCAAGATAATATGAAAATGGAAATATGTATGAAAGACAGAAGTTGAAACACCATCAAAAATACCATCTATAAGAGTCAGAAAGAAAGCAGAACAAAAAGTCAATTCAATAATATGGAGACAAATTTGTAAATTCTTCCCAGAACACTGGGGAAAAGGAAAGAGGGATGGAATTGTACATTGAACTTAAATCTAGGCAATAATTATAAATATAACTGTAAAACTCAATGCAAATGTAAAAATCACTTTTCAAGAGGAAATTTATAATTTGAAAAATAAGTATACAGTAATAATTGGAAAACAAATGCAGATTATAGTAAGAAACACTAAAATAATGTTGAATTATTTCTAGTATTAAAGAGGTGGGAATCAGTATATTTGCTCTTGATTCTTAATAAGTATAAAAGTAAAATTTTAAAAATACTCCTTAAGTATCAGGTAATCCAGAACCAAATAACAAAGGTAGAAAACACTGGAATGGAAAATTGAAGAAAAAGCCAAAACCCCAATAACAGTGAAAGAACAGACTATAAATGAAAAAATAAATTATACTTTATAATAATGGCTGTCAATGGGTATAACTCCTCAGATATTCTCTTATCTAGAAAGTAATCCTTAAAAGGTTAAGTAAACGGCACATCAGGAAAATATATGGAAAAAAAAACCCTCCAAAATAAATGGTATTGGTCAAAACATCAATTTAAAGCTGCCTTCCCAAAAGGAGAGTAAATGAAAAAAAATAGGATCATTTTAAATTTGCATTTGTCAATGAACACACATTAGATTTATAATAAAATTTAAAAGTTAAGACATGACTTGAAATTAAAACTAACTTGTAACAGAAAATACATTAATATTGTGAAAATTTCAGCATACAATGGAGGAACTTAAGTATAAACACTATATCTCAACTAAAAATAAATAGGGGGTGGGAGCTGACAGGGAAAGAGAAGACATGGAAAGATTCCCATGCAAACAATCCTTGTTAGAGGTGTTTGATTCACACTCAACTTATCAAATAAAGCTGCCGAGTGAAGTGGAGTTCAAAGTAAGTTATCATAGATGATATATTGCAGCTTTCATACGAGGTCAAGGCATCAACCACCATCACCTTCCCATCAGCGACTGCAAAGTGAAGAGGTGTTCAATCCTGGTAGTCTTGCCAGTTCAGTAAAGACTTCATTAGAGCAGCATCCAGTTTTCAAGGAACCAGGGACTTCAGACACTTGGAATGTTTAATAAATCACATTTGGTGTAAGTATTGAAAAAGAGCATATTTTGTTTTAAAACAAGCAAAAAGTATTTTACTTAACTCAGTTCATTATCATTATAGGCCCTAACAAATTTATACAAATAGTAGAAATAATGGTTTAGAGTGAAAATCTGAGAATGTCCCCTAGTGTGCATGATGAATTCAAATCATTTAATTTTAAACATGAGAAAAGATATTTATATGAGTTAGTGGGAAGGAAATTGCTGCAAGACTTCCTCTAAACAATACTGCCCTCATACATTTTCAGTATTTAGTCATAATGAGACCATTTCTATGGAAATAAGACTATCATTTAGTAGTTTTTTTTTTTTTTTTTGGACAACTAATTCATTCATAATAGTTTTGTTTTTTTTTTTATTGAGATCAATGATATATTTTAATGCAACTACCTAGGAGCTTCCTTTGTTATAAAAAAACAAAAGCATTGAACAAATATTTTATAAAATTAAAATTCACCATGTTTGCAAACCACATTTATATCTTCAGATCACAGTAGTAAATAGATATATATGAAATGTTACATAAATACTGTAAGAATTAAAAATAATGCCTACCAATTGGGATTCAACAATTTTCTAAGGTAAAAGTGTACATAGATACTCCATGTGGCCGGGGTGCCAAATGCGAGGAAATATCACATGAGCAACATTTTTCAACTTCATGCTAGTTATAAAAATCTTTTTGAATGAAACAGATAACCAGATTCTGTTGCATTAATATTTGTGATATTAGATCACTGCCTATAACCAGCATTTCATACAGGATTGCCAAACTAAGACATTTAAATGCTAACATTCTCATTTTTATTATATACCATGAATTGAATTTTCTCTATATAAAAACTTGGTTACCTTAAGGTACACTTGATATAGAAAAATGGAGAAGAAATACTGAATTTTTGTTCTTCAGTGATTTTTTCAAAATAGTAACAACTTATTTAAACTTCATGGAAATCCTGAAAAATTGAACAAAGATTTTTCTCCTATTTTATGTATTTGTTTTTTATATTCTAAAAGGATTAGCTTTATCAGGAAAAAGAGAAGGGAAAAAGAAGGACATGCATAGTCACAGGTAAGCAAGGATGAGCACTTCCTTTTTGCCCTATTTAAAATTATCATATGAACTCACGTTTTAATGTATTTGATATTTTATTCAAAAAAGCTGTTTCTATTGATGTTCACACCTTTTTACATCACCAGGGGAAGCATTTCCAAGGGGGATCCTAATTCACTTAAAATCATTACAGCAATGTTACTTCTATACTGTGCACTCTTAACCAAAATATTTATATTACATGTAAATATATCATATGTGAAGTTGTACATTATTATTTGGAGAAAGACTAATAAAGATGCATATTATACACCTAAGGGAAATCACTAAAAGTATTAAAATATATAAGCAAAATGAAACAATAATAGAGCTAAAATGATATTAAAATGATTATTTGAGAAGGCAGAAAAAAGGAGTAGTAAAAAATAGAAATCTCTAGTAATATGATAGATTTCATTTCATCCATAGAAAATCACATTGAAAATTAATAATATGAACACTTCAAATAAATAAACTTATTTTATATTGGATTAAAAAATTACAGGCCCCAACTATATTCTGTTTATGAGTAATTCACTTTAAACAAATAAAAGATAATCTAAAAATAAAAAAGATAAGTTTTACAATGCAAACCATTTTCAAATGAATGCTGAAATACCTCGAATAACTAGAAAAAAAAAAAAAAGACTGCAAAACAGGAAATTTTATTAGAATGGATGAAATGGGTTATTCAATGAAAAATAATCAAATCATGAAGATTTAACAATCCAAAATATGTGCATAGAAAACAAAAAAAAGTTTAATATACATTAAAAAAGACAAATAGAACCAAGAACTTAAAAAAAATCCTTAACCTTATTGGAGACTGCAATATACCCCTTAATAATTGATAGAATGTCAGTAAAGGCATTGGCAATATGAACACTTAATCTACTCCCAGTAGGAACAGAATAGGAATTGTCTTTAAATGGACATGAAACATTTAATTTTAAAAAATAAAATATCATGGGACATAGAATTTAATGTATTTACTATAGTATTTAAGTTAATATCTACCAATTTATGAGAAGTACATCTAACTTTTCTTTGGATATTAACTAATTGTGCTAGATATTAATAGGGTTACATATAGAAAATCTGCAAATACTATGAAAATATGCAAATACTATGAAAATAAGCTTTTTAGAGATAAATTTAACCAATGAAATTTAACCAATGAAAAATTAAAACAATCCAAAGAAATTTAGAAATATGCAAAACTACTAAATAAAAAAATATTTTAATTAAAAAAGAAGAAATTGTTTGCAATAGAATAAAAGTAAAACACATTCTGGACCACTATTTAAAAAGAAATTTACAGCATTAAATTCTCATGTTAGAAAAGAAGCAAACTGTAAGATTAATGAAATAAATTTCTTGTTAAGAAACTGATGAAATAAGAGCAAATTATACTCTTAACAAGCAAAAGAAATGGTAATAAATAGATGAAGAACTAATGACTGAAAACAGAAACACAGGAGAAAATAAATGAAATTAAAATCTGCATGAAAATTCAAAAAAAATGCAAATAATACATTTATATGCAATGGGGGAAACTATATGATCATCTCATTGTGAGTAAAATAATTTACAAAAGTTAATTTTTTGTGTATAATAAAAATTCATCACACTGTAAAATATAAAGTATTTTGAGGCCCAGTAAGGATCTTTACAAAAATAAAAGACTTCTAAAGTTTACAGGACACTTACCATGGAAAACACACTTTTCCTAGGAAATCTAAAGCAAATCTAGAACTGTCTATTCTGATAACTTCTATTTCACATTATCATGGTACATGGAAGTGCATGCAGTCTATGAAACTATGAAATTTCCAGAGGCAGCATGAAAGGGAATCTTTGTGACCTTAGTGAAGGTAAAGTTATGTAAGGAGTACAACACATAAAATAAATTGTAATTATCCATTGTTAAATATATTCTTTAAAAGATTTTGCTAATGAAGAATTAAAAGGCAAGCATACAACAGGAAGAAGCAGAATTTGCAGCACACATCTGCCAAAAAGCTTACTAAGAATATATACTTTATTCTCATAACCCCAAAATAAGAGAATCAAGTTTGAGTAAAAAAAATAGATACAAAATTTGTATACTTTACCAATTTTATAAAATATAGCAAAAATAATCTGCAAATGTCTTCAACATTATTTTACTTTACAAAAACACAATCTAAAACCACAATGAGATACAGTAAAATTTTATTAGATTCTATTGCTGAATGGTTTTCAATGGCCATCTGAAATGCTGATATAGATACAGAACAACTGGTTATCTGTTATATAAAATGAGTTTTAATTTTATGTTCCTACGTTATTTAAGTAAATTAAAACTTATTTTCATACAAAGTCTGTATTTTGGTATTGACATTGATCATATTTTTAACATCAAGACTTTAATAACAATAATCTTTATATCAGGAAGTGATAATCTTTTATTCACTTCAGGATAGAATAATTCATTATTAAAGAACAAACTACTGATATATGAAGTGTAGATACACATAATATATGTAGTATGAAAGACTGCAAGCACAAAAATCTTTGTAATATGTGACTTCATTAAAAGACATTTATGCAAATCTATAGTGTCAGAAAGCAAATCAATAGTTGCCAGGGTCTACAGGTAGAAATGATTGACTACAAAGTTTGTAACAAAGAGTAATTTAGGACAATTTGCAGTTATCCTAAATATTTATTTTTGTGTTGGATATGAAAACATGTTTGTGTTAGAATCCATATAATTTATGCTTGAACAGATAAATGCTACCTATATTATACTTTTTTTAAATTGCAAACAATTTTATTTTCAAGAAAATGGAAAATTATGTCAATAATACTTTTATTCTTCAAGAATTTTTAGTGCAATGTAAAGTATTTTTCCAACTAGTCCATTGCTAGAAATGACACTTAGAGAAGCAGGCTTGTGGTGGTATTCAACTAAGAGATACTAAAGTGCCCGAATGCTGATATTTTCCATACTGAATTTTCCCATAATCATACCATAATGATAGGGGTGATGGGATGAAATTGGGGGACTGTGGCCCTAGCTTGGTATTGCTGAATTAGGATAGCAGCCATTGTGCCCTGGTGGACAGAGACTTGGAGAAGGGAAGCCAAGGCTTCTTTAGAGGAACAGAAACAGGTGATTTAAGGAGCATGGCTGGAGAGCAAGGGAGAGAAAGAGAGATAACTGGAAAAGAGAAAGAGTAGAGCAGGAAGGAGGCTGGAGGCTTCAGAGCTGCCTCTGCCACATGCAATAGCAGGGCAGGGAAGGAAATCGTGGTGTGGGCTTCTACCTCAGCCCAGGCTGGTGAGGAGCCCAGGAAAGCATGTTGGAGAAACTTGTGACCTGTGTAAGCTGACTTGGAGATTTGGTACATGAAAATTTGCTTTACCTTTAAAACTGTAAAGCTTGGAAATTGTCTGAAGACCTGAAGAAAACTTGCAGTATTGCTGTTTTCATCATGAGACATCTGAAGTGATTACTGATGCTGTTACAAGTTTTGGTAATTCAGGTCAAAAGAAGACTGGAGTTGTGCCTTTTGGAGGAGCATCGACAACACCATCTTTATTTCTTCTTTGGTTTTTGTAAATGGATTGACAATGCTATCTTGGTTTCTTCGTAATTGTGCCTTTGGAGGAGGGTTGATGACACCATTATGATTTCTTCATTTGACTGGATCTTCATTTAGTTGAAGGTGGAACAGCTGCCATTTTGTGGATGCTTGTAGCTGAAGGACCCATGTGTAGCTTTAGAGACCAGAGACTGGAACATGTGGTAAGATTGCCAAAATCTTCCTTCAGTGATTTTATATTTTGTCTTTTTAGGAGCAAATAAATCTGTAAATAAATAGGAGTAAATAAATTTAGGAGTAAATTTATTTAGGAGTAAATGAATCTGTTTTTGCTTTTTCTTAAGATAGTGCTGTCTTGCTACTATCACTTGGGCATCACCGAACCTGATGAGTGGCTGGATTTAAAGGGTCAGCACCTCTAATTTGTAAGTTTAGTTAATTTCTCTGCTTTGCTTTTGTTGTTGTTTTTTTTTTTCTTGTACCAATCTAATACTCAAACTCAAGTCTTAGAAATGTCTACCTTAGCAAGTAAAAATCATCAGCAAGATCAAAAAAATAAAATAAATAAATAAATAAAACAAATTTCATATATGTGCCATCAATTAAAAAGTAAAAAAAAAAGACAAATATACAACACAACATTGTTAACTATAAAAAAGTAGAGAAAAAGGACATGAAACAGGTTATGTATTATTCTCCTTTAGATAGAGTGTTTTGCTGGTCAAAGCCATTTTATATAATGCCTTCTCCAACTGGAATAGTTTCCCAAATCTACTGTCCTGTGAAAGAGAAACACAGGGAAAATAACCTAACTTTCCTCAAGATTAGCAGGTATCTATGTATCTCATATTTCCCATATGTAGAAGTGGAAAGGGAACAGAGAACTAGAGTGCTCAAACAAGCAGTTTTGGTTAATTTACAGATTTCCATATTCACAGAACAGAAGGGAGGAGGGAAAAAATAGATAAAATCAGAGCAATAAGATGATAGTAATTAAGCCAGCAATCATTCAAAAGGTTTATGAGAAGGTGGGCAGGTAAACTTAGTGATGATAATGTAACTAAAAATAATTAGAAGTCAAATAGTTAAGATAAAACATTATTCTAAGAGGAATACATAAATATATAGTTGAGTGAAAATGAAAGAGAAGATAGAGAAAGGATGAGGAGGGAAAGGAGGTGAGGAAGGAGGAAAAGAGGATAAACTTCAGCTCAAAAGAAAATGGATGACCTGAAATGCAAGACAGAAAATAATAATTTAAAGAGAAAATGAAGATCAAAAGGAATTTTGAAATAATCATGAAAAATTTAAGCATTTAATATATTCTCAATAAAATGTAAAAACAAAATTGCTATTAACAATCATGTAGAGTTAGATGTTTTTCTATGTGACAGGTAACACAAAGAATTAAATTAATAATGCAGAGTTATGGTTACAAGGCAAAAAATGCATGCCACCCCACCTCCACCCCTAAAAAATTAAAAAAAAGAAATTTAACACAAAGAAACAAAAATAAAACAATATATATTTTTAGCAAGTAAGTCTAGGGAAAATTGATAAAAGTATAAATGATGCCCCAAAAGTACTAAGTGGAAGAAATTATTCTACAAAGGTTACATGTTATAAGATTCTATTTGTATGTCATTCTGGAAAAGGAAAAATTATAGGGATAATGAACAAATTGGTGGTTGCATGGTTTTAGGGATGGAAGAGTGAATAGATGAAGCACAAAGGATTTTGTAAAGGCAGCAACTATTCTGAATGATAATATAATTGTGGCTACATGACACTCTGCATTTGTCAAAACCCATAGAACTTACAGAATAAAGAGTGAATCTTAATGTATGCAATTTTAAAAAATCATTTAAGATGTCAGAGGATGTCAGAATGGAATGTAGACTATAGCAAACTAATCTAATCGTATGACAAATGTAATACACTCACTGAATGAAATTAAGGAAAAAGCTGCTGATCTAAGTACATTTCAAAACAAGTGGAGACTTTATGACTTAAGTTAAAAGGATATATGTACATATATATGGATATATATGTATATGAATGTATGTACACACACACACTAGTTAATATTCTTAACCATGGGGCCAGGGTAAACAATTCAACTTCAACATTCAAGTCTTCTGGAACTGAACAATTAAGTAAGGGCACAATCGGGTTGGGAAACAGGTATTTTACTGATGCTTTGGTGATCACAGATAAGCAAAGGAAAAAATCTAATATGATCCATGTTATAGATATATGTATAGGCACATATTAGTCTGCCCACATATACTTCATTGCTTTTAGTCCAGAGGCCCTAAAATCACTACAGTAGCAACCTTAACCTTCATCCCCAGGATTTTGTTTTCTAATACTGTTCTTCAGTGAAAGGGACCAGAGATCCTTGGAGAAAATGGAAATGGCTGATAACAAGGCTGAGAAAGGGAAGGAATAAAACTGGAGAAAAAAAAATAATATGAACCTTGAGGACCATAGTACCAGACAGTTAGGAAATATTAAAAGCCCGAGAGAAAATAAAAGAAAAATGAAACAATGTAAATATGTTAAAGAAACAAGTATCAACTGAAAAAAAAGTCTCAATAACCCCCCCAAAAAAAGGGAATAATTTAACAAAATAAATCCTGTGATAATGGATTTTATCAAGATTATAAATATTCCTGAAGTCAGGAAGATATAAGATATAAGCAAATGATCAAATAAGTAAATGGAAAGAAGAAAAAACTTGCTACACAAGTCCATACAGTCTAATCGAGTCCCACATGGACCAGTGAAAAATTCCATATGACATGAAGATATTGTTCTTTTAAAGAAAGTGAAGTGTGATAGTCTGCTTTGTAAGTGTAAATTGTGTAGTGATTTCTTTCCAATAAGAACAATATGAAAAGACTAGGAGGGCAAAGAATAACTTCATGGGGAAGAAATTAGGTCAACTTACCTCATTTATAACAGTGATCCAATAAATATGATGGTATGGTATGGTATGGTAGGGTGTGGTGTGGTGTGTTGTGTGG
>PVHY01013750.1:15342-33314 GCA_004024945.1 Uropsilus gracilis
GGTATGGTATGGTATGGTATGGTATGGTATGGTATGGTATGGTATGGTATGGTATGGTATGGTATGGTATGGTATGGTATGGTATGGTATGGTATGGTATGGTATGGTATGGTATGGTATGGCATATAATGGCAATGGTAGTTTACCTCTGCACTTCATCTGGGAAACTTTTTAAGTTAGTATAATCATGAAAATAATCATGATATGGTAAAAGTCACTATATATTCAAGCATTATCCTTTAAACCAGTTAGGTTATAAAAAATAAGAAAAAAATCTTAGTGCTGGTCAAAATCTAAGACAAGTCTAAGGAGACAGGATGACTAAATGTAGTGTAGTGTCCTGGATGGATTTCTATAAGATAAACGAAGAAATGTTAGGTAAAAACCAATGAAATCTAAATAAAGTGTGGTTTATAGTTAATAATAGTTTGCCAGTACTGATGTCATTAATATAAGATGGCAATTTAGAAGCCATGAGTATATGGGAACTTAGCATATTCTGGATCTACAATTACTCTAAAATATAAATTATTTTATAAAATATAAAATTATTTTACAATACATACCATAGACTAAACATGTAACATTTGTTTGTATTTTTGCTTGTTGGATATATTCTTTTCCAGATTTCTACTTGAGGAAATCGAAGTTCAGACAAAAGTTCAAAGTCAGTAAGAGTTAGACTATGACACAAAATAAATTATCTACAGATACTAAGTCTGGTCTATGCTCACCAGTGTACTTCGATTAAAGAGTTTGTGTCTATAGAGGCATCCTTTATTTAAAGGGAGGTTTTTTCTTTTTTGCTTTTAAAGAGCAATAAACATTTGACATTCCAGGTAGAGAACTTGGAATGAGATTGTGAGCTCCCGTAATAAAGAAAATAATAACACTAGGAAGTTGTAAACTAATGTAAGAAACATGTCAGAATTGCCTTTCTTGTTTTATGGAACCATCACAGTATAAAGAAAAAGAAAGATGACAGGGCTTCAACATGTAAGTCTTAAATTTTTCTGTGACTTGTAAGGCAAATGATTGGTGTGCAGAATTTTATCAGAATTGAACATGCTACATTTTGCTTAGCTTATATAGTAGATTATCTGATCTATTCACCTTTTAATATGATTAACTATTTTGACATCTTTGGATTTTGACTTTTAGAGGACTTACACAATTTAGAGACTTTATCTAAGCATGTAATTTTATGCCTACGTACATGGGAAATGTAATTAAGGAAAGAACTATGATTTTTTTGACTTTTACGTAGCCAACAGCATTGCTAAATTTAAGTGCTGCAATACATTGATTAATGATGGTTGAAATTTCTTTTCTCCTTGTGTCACTCTAATTCCTAAAAGTTATAGCAGGTCAAAAAACATCTGAGTGGTTTGTTCAAGAGCCAATTACTTTTATGAATACATTAAAAAGATAAAAAGTTCAGCATATCACCAGAATTTAGAGGAAGATTGAAATGAGGCTTTCAAATGCCTCTTTTCCACATAGTTCTTATAAAGATTTGTACTAATGATGATTTTCTTCTTAATTTTAAGATATACTATAGGTTTGAAACCAGCATCTCACAAGCAATTAAAAATGGTATGCAAATATCCATTATAAGATTTGTAAGATATCCACATATTTGAGTAAGATCCTCTAATGAACTCCAAAGTATAAAAATATTTAATATAAATGTGTCATTCTTTGCTACTCCACATGAGACTGAAAACGAATCTGCTTAGTTTTATAGGCCATGAAATAACTGATAAATGATACAAAATTGTAAAGGGGCAACAGTTCAATTTTTTTTTAACTAAAGTGATGATTTGTAGATTGCTATCAGTTGATTTAAGCAAGGGATTCTAATGTTGGGCTCTCTAATGATATTCATAAGTGTAAGGCACATAATATACATCTACAAAGTCTTAAGGTAAAGCAAAGAAAGTCATGTCCCTTCCTGAGGCTAATTCATTAACACTTAACCTATGACAGTCACTGGCATTAACTTTCAAATGAACTTTCTTAATGACCAACAGTAGTAGGAATAATTCATCCTGGGGTAGTTTTGCATGTTGAGAGATCATGTTAATACACAAAATAATGCATGTTCAGTGTTTTGTGCTTCCAGATATATTCAGACATACATATTAAAGGTTCTAAACAAAGAAAGAGTTTACAAAAAAATAGGGTTATATTTATGTGAATGGTAATCTTTATAAATGAGACTGCTAATAAATTACCCTTATGAAATCGTCATTAAATTTTGAAGAGCCAATATCCATTATTTGCCCTGTCATTTAAACCATTCATTAATCATGACCTTCTTCTCAACATGACAATGCTCACAATGGCATGCACCATTAATTATGTATGAGGTTTGTTCAACACTTTCCCCTGAAAGTGTATTTTCTAACTAAATGAATTGCTTTCAATCAGTGAGTATCTCTTAGGATTAAATATCTAGAAAAAAATTAATAATTTCAATGTTATGGAAGTGAAGTATGACCATTGTATTTCCTTTCATTTTGATGATGGAATAAGGCTTGTTAAATTGTTTTTTGCAAGTGTAGCACATTTAAAACTGTGGTCTATACTGTGTAAGGCATTGATATTTATATTTTTAATAAATAAAACACTAAGAGTGGTGACTGGACAAGCAAGTGTTAGAAACAGTCATGTATAAAAGGGAGGAGTATTGCAGAGCATTGAAGGGGTATCACATCCCGTACTCCCATATATATATATGCAGTCACTATGGATTATAAGCCCCAGTATTTATGAATTGGACTTTTAGTCTGAAGGGCAGTTGGGAAGGATCAGGATGGATATATGTAAGGAGATCAAACAAAAGAGAGGACATTCATGAAGAGGGCAATTTGAAATCATCATATGGATGAAAGGCATGTAGAGACACTTGGAAAAGATACTTAGAGATGTGGATTAGAGACATGAGGGGCGTTTGCTCCTGGTCCTTGGTGGAGTTAATGGCAACTGTGAACTTCATGTTATATTGTATGGTGCATTTTGAATTTTGAGTCTCTTCTTGAGTAATTCAGGTAGGGAATGGAACTTACGAAGTTAAGATAAAGCCCACTATAAATTCTAACTCCTGTGCTCTGAATTAACCACCAGAGACCTTACCCTACTTCCCAGAATTCTGAAGCCCTAAAATTTCTCTCTGTTCCCTATCTTCTGAGGCCCTGTTTTAACAACATACACAGTAGTATTTATTAAGTTCTCTCTGTGATAAAGTTCTGCAAGGCTAAAGCAATTCTCTATTCCATGCTATAGTGAGGAACTGGCAATTTAAGCTATCAAACTTTCAATTTTGTTAATCCTAATGATTTAGACAAGCTAATGAAGAAGCCATGTAGTTGTTATTACTTGGCATTAAGAAAAACTTTTCTTAAAAATTACAGTACCTTGACTATAATATGTTTTTACTTAATCCTGTTATTACTGGTTTACACTTCTAATATCTTCATTTTATTAATAATGCAATATTATGAACTTGTTACTCTACTATTCTTCTTGATTTCTGAAACTAATAGTTGACATATTAGAGTACTAGAAAATTAATCGTCTTATCATCGCCAGTTCTTTACTGAAATGGATGTATCATCACAGAGACTTGAATAAAAGTGTTAAAGGAAGTTAAATAGTAGCCAACAATTTAATAAGATTGTAATTATTAATTAAATAATTTCTTTAAAATTATTTAATTGAGTGCTATGAGCGCAGCACATGACTGAAAATCATAAATGGAAATTTATATTACTAACTCAAATCTATGCACTTATTATAGGCAGCAATTTCATAAATCTGCTTCCAGTAGGCAGCTATTTCATAAATCTGTTTCCAGTACTTAGTTGACTTTTATAACAAATTACGTATTCTCTCAAAAACATTGTGCAGTTTTTAGTAACTATTGTGTACATGTATTTCAGGTAGTAGTTAACTTCAAAAGGAAACTTGTCTATGCCACAGTAACCAGATATATTGGGGAAAACATTTAAAAGTGCACCTACATGCTGATTATTATGAAAGCTAATTAACAAATTTCTGTAGAATCCAAGTTCAGGAATATGTGATAGATCTTATTAAAGTACAGATATATGAGAAAGCTCTTTATTTTCCTTAATTTCAGATATAGATTTATTTAAGATATTATCACCATTATCTCCATTTATCTACCAAGAAGTCACATTTTCTCAAGTTTAGAAGGATAAACGCAGAATTTCTTGGAACAGTGATAAGCCTACTTTTGCATCCTTCTTAACTGAACTTAAAAGCAGTGTATCTATAGACAACAGTTACAACAAATTTTCAAAAAGCAAAGTACAAACAAGTATGTATATGTTCCATTACGAGCCAGAAAATCTATCTATAGCCAAGCAAAGAGAAGCACAAGAAATTAACAGGACAGATGAGGGACTTGAAACTAGAATACATCAAAGATTCAACAGCTAATTCTTTGAACGTCATCCAAGATGAGCTAAAATAGTGTTGAAGCTCTTATTCTTAGAAAGAAAAGGGTATCTCTGCTACTACAATGTGAGTGAATGAAGAAAACATGTATAGATTCATTTAGCAAGAAGGTCTAGTTTCTATGTCATTTTTGATAGGGCAGCCTAACAATGGTTAACAGTATATACATGCAACACATTATTGCTGATGATAATAATGCTTCAGTTGAGTGTCTTTCTAGGTAAGTTGTACATATCCATCATGCATCCCCCACCCTTAGACTAGATTCTTAAATGCCACATTACCAAATCAGAGATAATTAAAACATGTGATAAGCTGTCTTCCAACACTTTTAAGATAACATATACTTCACCCACCAGTCAATCAAAGCCTATGCTTCCTAGAACAATGCAAAAAATTACATTATCTAAATATTTATCTAATGATCTAAATACTTAGATAGCAGGTGATTGGGTATCATATTAGTCAAATTTATGCATCACTGTTAATCCTAGAAATAATGACAATTCAAAATTACTTTCCTTCTTAGTCATTGAAAATTAGAAATTGCAAATGTTGCCAAAATAAAATTGCTTTCTAGTGCTTGCTATATGATGATTTTGATCTTTACCATATATAGGTTACCATATAAATATTGTTATTTTTTAATAAACCTAGTTAAATAGAGAATAAAATCCTGTTATTAAAATGTATTACCTTTATTTATAATCCCAGTGAATTTGTTAAACAATACACAAGACTGTGCAAATACTAACAAATAGTGGAAGATTTTGAGACAAGGGTTTTCAGTATATCAGAATTCCATAGAATTGGAATTAAAAAAAATCTTGGGTAGATTTGTTAACCTTGCCTGTCACAAGACACAATCAATTGCCTTTATGAAACTATTCCTTATGTTTTTTTTAAATACAAATGTAAATTTCTCTCCATTTTCTTTAGGAGGTTGATTAAGCTAGACCAAGTCATGCAACAAGCTTCATTTATCAATTTTCTTTTTGTTGAGAAATGGCTAGTGAAATCAGGTGGGGAAACAGATAAAATGGGGTGCTTAACCAAACCCACAAAGGGTAGCAGCTGGCCTTTTAAAAGCCAGCCACACACCACGTTCTTCCCAGCCAGCACATGAAGTAGCAAGATCACATAAACTTTAAGAGGGAGGCAAAAACAAATTTATTTAATAAAAGACAAATGAGACAAGAGTCACTGAGGGGTACAAGGGAACCCCTTTAGTAATCTTACCACACAGTACAGTCTCTAGTCCAAAGCACACATGGCTTTGGCAGCCATGTGTGTCCACAAAATGGTGACTATCCACCTTAAGCTGGATGAAGGAGTTAATATGGCATCACCACTTCTTCTTTAAAAGACACAGCTCCACTCACTCCAATCCAGAAGAAACTAAGAGGGTGTCAACAATCCTTCTCCGGAAGCAGGAGATTCAAATCCAAACAAGGAAGTCCAGGATGGGGTACTCAGTCCTCAATTCTTCTCCAAAAGGCACAGCTTCAGCATTTTTTCAGCTCCAACTCCAAAGTGGCCCAGCATAAGCAAAACTCACTTTATACAGCAACACAGTAAGTACTTCAGACGTTGGAAACAGCAACACAGCAAACTCTCTTCAGTTTTCCAAAAGACTTCCAAACTTCGCAGTTTCAAAATTAAGCCAAGTTTTCAAGTGCCACATTTCAAAGACAGCTCACACAGGTCACAAGTTTCTCCAACACGCTTTCCTGGACTCCTTACTGGCCTGGGCTGGAAATGGAAGCCCACAGTATGGCTTCCTTCCCTGCCCTGCTGCCCCTCATGACAGTGGCAGCTCTGAGACCTCCAGCCTCTCTGCTGCTCCTCCCTGCACCTTACTTCTCCATTCTCCTCTCAGTCCTCTTTCTTTCTCTTCTCTCTTCTGTTCTCTACCCTACCATGTTCTGTCTCCTTCCATATCTTTTATTTTTTGTGCCCTCCTGATCCTTTAATCCTCTTTTCTCCAGAGAAGGTTTAACTTCCCTTCTCTAAGTCTCCACCCACCAATGCTAACAATAGCTATTTTAATGCATCCACACCAGTACTGGAGGCCACAGTTCCCTAACAGCTAGTATAATATAATGTATATAATGAAATTGATAATTTATAAAATCTATAATATCAAGTATTTATGGCTTACACTACTTTATCAGCATTAAAAATAATACCTATCAATGTAATTTATAAGACAGAATTATTCCAGTTCAAATTTAAATAATACATTCTACTTGACATGATATATAATGAGTTAATTTATAAATTTTTACTGGGTTTTACTGATTCTATGACAGCATTAAAATGTTATTTCTAGATGCCTTATCTGAAAAATTGTCCATCAGTTGCACCATTTCTTCAGTGATAAAGAAATTTGCTGGAAATTTGTCTCACTGATTCCTTTTTAAAATATGATGGATTGATTCATTCAAAATGAATCATATCTTGATAGCTTAGGACCTAGTTCTATAACTAGGATATCTCTGGTATTATTTTAGAATCTTTTTAAATTGAAGATTCCTGGTCCCCTGCCTCATATTTCTGACTGACTTAAAGTAAACAAACATCAAAATGGTGTTTACTGGTCAGTCAGATATTGGAGTCACACTTAAAGATATATATATATATATATATATATATATACCTATATATATATATACCTTTATATATATACCTTTATATATATATGCCTATATATATATATACCTTTATATATATACCTTTATATAGATACCTTTATATATAGATACCTTTATATAGAGATACCTTTATATATATGTGTGTATATATATATAATAAGATATGAATGTCAAGTGCCTCCCCATATTTTTTTTAAACAAAGAGAGAACTAGTGACACCTGTTACTGATATCCTGTCCCAAAATTAAGTGAACTGTCTCTTTGGGTTCTTGGCCTGAGTTTATATATCTGAAAGAAAATAAAAATTTTTATTTGGAAACAAGTAAAGAAAATGTGTTAAAATGTGGTTTCAACAGCAGAACCCAACAAAGGCTTTTAATGATGATAAACAATAAAACAATAATGGTGCTTTTTACATATGTAAATCAAAATTAAAATATTAACCATTTTAAATGTAAGATGATTTATGTTCTAATCTTTCCTGTGTTAGTTTCCATGATACTTCTGGAATTATAAAATATTGAATTTTTTTAATATTTCATGATTTTTTAATTGGATACCCCACAAAATAATTTCTTTATAATATTTTTCTGTTCCTCTTTTTATTTCTTTTATTGACTCTAATTATTTATGTACTAGGGCTCCTAATATTGTCCTAATGCTTTGTTGCATATTTGTTTTTTTGAGTTGCATTTTCTCTCCTGGTTTTTGTTTGTTTTTATGCATGGTTTATACTGACATTGGATAGAACTGAGATGTTCAGAACAGTTTTCCTAAAACAAATCACTTTAGCATGGAAATTATTCTGAGGTGAGGTCAATTGAGGCCCTGCACATTCACGAGAAAGTTCATTACCTAGAAAAATAAAAATTGGAAGTAAAACCCAGAATTAGGTTTATAACTAGAATTAACCTTTCTAGCAAGGAAAACCACCTATATTCCAACATAATATTTATTTAGAGGGCAACTGTCTTTGTCATATGAATCATACTGTCCACATCATGTGCATCTGATCCTTCCCCTCTCCTTGTGTCCTAGGACCTTATCCCAGTCTTTAGCTTAGGATATACACCCCATTCTGTCTCAATACCTTAGAAATCCACATCTGTGCAAATTTCCCATATGCACATAATTAAGTTGCTTTTTTCCCCTTTTACCAATCAGCTTTACTTTAATTCTTCTACAGGATGGGAAAGAATCCAAGCAGGAAAAGGGAAATCTCCCCTACTCTCCAATGCTGTTTTTATTAACTAGTATTTTCTCCTGTAAACCTCATTTGTCATCAGTCCCTTCGGTAAAATTTTCATCTTATCATTGCAGTTTTTCCTTTTCAAAATTAGACTTGCATTTTTTAATATCTTCTCTTTAATTTTTGAGTTAATAGATTATTGCATATTAATTATTGTGATGTGGTGAAAATGGGTTGAAATCTGAGGATTCAACAGCAGAGCTTAATGTTGAATCTACTCATCCAACCTCTGGATCAGCAGAGAATTGATTGTAATAGATTATTTTTCCTTCTAAATCTTTTAAGTAGTTTCCAGAGTTTGCACACTGTGCAATTTTTGATCAGATCCAAAATATTATGAATTTTATTCTGTTATATGCTGGATTTTTAAAATTACTGTACTTATTCTGATCTTTGATCTAGGAAGTTTCAATTCTACATACTCAAAATATAAAGAAAAAAGTTATATTATTCTTTTTAGATTTTTCAGTATGCATTGAAGCTCTATTTCATCTAGAGATTGTTAATCTTAACTACGAACAAAATCTTTCTGAGTGCCTGGCCTATTGTACTGTGAATTTTAAGGTTTTCCCTTGAGAATAATGGAGACAATGTCTATTCATGACATTGCTTGAGACCTGTCTACTAGTCTCTTAATCATTTTTGGCACTTCTTTCCTAGTTAAAGTAATTTTCCTACACATTTGCACTAATAGCACTCTGCTAAATATTTAAGAGGCAATCTTAGAAATTGAAATGTGCTCTTATGATTTCTCCTGTCCTAGTATTCTTCCCTATGAATTTTCTGCTTAGATTCTCATTTTCTGCCTCCTGTCTTGAAAATGTCTTCAAGATAGCATGTTGCGGTCATTATAAAATTTATCTCATGATTTTCTACCTTTCGGGAATCACTGTTCTTCACTAACTGACAACTAAATATGAAAAACATCCTGTCATATATTTATCCATTTTTTAGTATTTGATCGGAAGTAAATTCAGATTTTGTCATGAGAGCTTGACCCAAAATATAACTTCTAATGAAGAAAAAAATCAAGATAAAAAGAAGCGAATTGAAAGGGCAATTGTAAAATATATTAATCATGTAAAAGTAAAAATATTGCATTGATAATGTTAAAATATTTGGAATTATTTTTAAATATAAAAAGAAAGCAATATGTATCAAAAATATTCAGTAGTGGAGTTAAAGTGTCCAAATACTTTTTTTTTTCAGGGGAGATATAAATGTACCCTAACATAACAATATTCCCAAATCAATGATTTTATACATAATCTAGTATAGTGTGATATTTAAAAAATCATAATGCCATATAAAAATTCCACACTTACAGAGAAAAAATGATACAATAAAAATTTATCTTGCCAATGCAAATTACAAAGGAAAAAAAACACACAATCATTCCAATAAAAAATAAATTTAAAAATATATTCTATTCATGCATGCATGAAAACTATACAAAGTATAAAATGTATTTTCATGAGTATAAAAATGTTAGAAAATAAGAAAGCAATGAGTATATCTGTAATCTGATAAAGGGAAAATATCCCTAATGCAAATTTGATACTTATATATCATATTTTTTAGAGATAATGTAAAAATCTCTGTTTAAGATGAGGAAAAGAAAATTGTCATTATTGCTAATATGCATATCCAGGTAAGAGAAGCAATGGAATTATTAAAGTTAGTAATTCTGACACGTGTTATCACTTCCAAAGCAAGTTTGAAAATTCTTGTTAACATATTTTTATATTAGTAATCAGTTTGATCATATTTCATTATTTTTCCCTTCTCTTTATATTTTTCCCTTCTCTTGCTTGTTGAGTTTTGATATGCTTTTATATCAATCCCTTTAATATAATTATTAAAATGTCATCAATGCAAATATGACAATTACATTAATAAATTTATATATATATATCTTAAAGTTATGAAGCCTATATATTAGGATGTCACTTTTATACCATATAAGTTTAATGTTTTACCAATTTCTAACTTTCCATTTAAATTTTCTGATGCTATTTATATAAAAAGGATTTTAATACAAATTTTATGTATTAATTTTGTCAACATCTTTTTATATCATTTTCTTCATTTTGTCAACAACTTTTTATGTCATTAGGAAATCAGATGTATGACCTTTGAAATTAAGATAAAATGCAAATTTATATACTTTTAAATTATTCAGATTTTCTGGCAAAACCATTTGTTTAGGTAGACTATGGAAGAAATGTTATTCATCTAAGAGGCATAATGAATTAACATATGATTAACAGAGATTTGACAAGCTATGATATTAATGCTTAAATTGTAATAGAGAATATCTTAAAATATGATATGCATCTAAAAATGTGAAATGTTAAGAATCTTTCTCAATTTATCATTCTTTGGAGATAAATATATATAGAAACTATTCCATAGCAAGGAAAAGGCAGAATTTTTCCTTTATAAGAGATTATTCAAATTATCTTTCTAAAGATGTTAAAAAATTTACATGACAATGAATAAATTTCTAAAATTATTTAATATGTAAAAACAGAATATCATGTAAGTTTACCACATTGTTCAAAATAATTGTTTGATATATAAATAGAATATAATCCTAAAGAAATAATGCAAAGAAAAATGGTATAAAAAATTGTACCTGAAAAGCACTTTCATTCTTTCATTAAATGGTGTCATTTTCATTAAATGGCAAGTATCATAATTTGGTTTGATTATATAGAAAATGCTACCAATAGAGAAAACAATCCATGAGATATATTTAGCCTCTCCACTGTAATGACTTCCCTGAAGACTAGTTTTGAGTTCTGGAATGTCATCCTTACACATGATTTTGAGTGTAAATGAAAAGTGACGGAAGGTGGCTATCATAAAATAAGGCCACTAACAAATTTTTCTAATAATAACTGAAGACTTTAATCAAAGCATCTTGACATTTTTTGTTATGTATTTCTAGAATTTAATAAAAAACATGTGGTCCTCCATCTCTGTAGCCAACATATTAACTAATTTTGGAAATATTTACTAAAAGCATTACTAGCTACACAGCACCTCTGTAAGTGTGAATAGGAAAAAGGACATGATTGCTTTAGGGAGCTTAGAATCTAGTAGCAGAGCTTCTACAGAAATATACAAGTTATCACTAGCAAATATATAATCTAGTAGGTGGCATGCATGCCGCAGATATTTTAAAGAAATAGACATGAGAATATAAATTCTTCCTAACAAAGAACAAAGTAGGGAAGATTTGGGGATATTTTACATTTGAAATTACAATAGAAATGCAGATATTTGAAAAAAATTAGGGAAGTGTAAAATCTAATTGAAAGAGTTGAAGCAGAGTTGAGTACTTTCTAGAAATTGTCTACATAGATGCATGCAAATTATTAAATAAATGGCATTAAAGACAGTATACTGGTAGATTCTGACTATTGGGATTATCTCTAAACACTGTTTAACAATGTGGAAAATGTATGGGAGAAGTGAAATGATGGTGATTTTACATAATAAAAGATACTTTCTTTATAATCTGTTACTTATAAACAGAAATGATTTTCTTTTTAGTGTTTAACTATAAGTTGACTTGTGCCTATAATTTTAAATTCTGTATTTTGCCAACATATGGAAGTATTTCCAAACTATCACTTTCAGGGAATACTGAAATCATTTCATTTATTTATGTATCTATTTATTTATTTATCTGTTTATTACTTTTAAAATGTGTTGTTTAATTACACATGTATGTATATTTTACATTATTATATAGCCCAAGGTTTTCCCACAACCTCGTCACCTATGAACTATCATCTTAATCTCTTGCGTCCATTCCTCCCTGATTTACCTCCCACCTCCCTTGCTCTATGCCTCACTTGTGCTGACAGTTTTTGAAAGTCTTCTTGTTTGATTACTTTCCCTATATCCTTTATATCGGTGGGATCATCCAGTATTTCTTTTTCTTTCTGGCTTATTTCTGCTAGCATGATTCCTTCTGGGTCCATTCATGTTATCTCAAATGCATCAAATGTGTCTTCTTTGATTATAGAATAGTATTCCATTGTGTATACATACCACAACTTTCTGTTCCATTCATCTGTTTGGGGGCCTTTGGATTGCTTGCATATTCTGGCTATTATAAATAGTGCTGCAATAAACACATGAGTACAGGCATTTTTTGAATTAATGTTCTAGTGTCCTTTGGGTAGATTCCCAAAAGTAGGATTGTTGGATCAATTGGTAGCTCCATTTTCAGTAGTTTGATGGTCCACCTCACAGCTTCCCCTGGTGAGTGAACCAGGTTAGTTCCCACCAGCAGTGTAAGAATGTTCCTTTTTCTCCATATCCACACCAGCACTTGTTGTTGCCTGGATATGGGCTTTTCTTATTCATATGTGATGGTATCTCATTGATTTGCATTTCCCTGATTATTAGTGATGTTGAGGATTTTTTCATATGTCTATTGTATTTCCTCTTTGGAGAAGTGTCTCTTTAGCTCTTCTCCCCATTTTTTGGACTGTATTTTTGGTTTTGTTTTAAGTTGTGTGAGTTCTTTTTGACTCTTTTATATCAGACCCTTATCACTTGTATGGGGAGCAATTTTTTTTCTCCATTCAGTTGAGTGTTTGTTTTGGTTGTTTTTTTCTTTAAATGTGCAGAACTTTTTAGTTTGAAATAGTCCCAGCTGTTTATGTTTTCCTTCATTGTTTTAGTATCTATAGATGTATCCTGAAACAGGTTTCTGAGTGTGTCTTAGAATACTTTTCCTCTATTTTTCTCTATATATTTTAAGGTTTCAGGTCTTACATCTAAGTCTTTTATCCATTTTGAGTTTGTTTGTTTATATGGTGTGAAGAAATAGTCTAGATTCATATTTTGCAGATAGCAATCCATAATCATGTGGGATTTATCCCAGGGAAACAAGGATCGTTCAACACCCAAAGATCAATTAATGTAATCTAACCTATCAACAAAGAGAAATATATAAACAACTTTATCCTATCCATAAGTGCTGAGAAAGCATTTGACAAAGTTCAACATCCATTTATGATGAAGGTCCTTGAAATTCTGGGATGATAAGAAATGTGCCTTAACATAATAAAAGAAATATATGACAAACCCACAGCCAATATCATCCTAAATGTAGAAAAAACTGAAAGTCTTCCCTCTGATATCAGGAACCATACAAGGCTGCCCACTCGTACCACTGATTTTCAATACAAATCATGAAGTCCTAGCTACAGCAATTTGATAAGAAATGAACATGCAAAGACTTCAAATAGGGAAAGAAGTAAAACCATTAGTGTTTGCAGATGATATGATAACACATATAGAGAATCCTAAGAATTCTAGAGAAAACCTAAAGAAAATAATTAACAAGTTCAGTAAGGTAGCAGGTTACAAAATCAATGCACAAAAGTCAGTAGCTATCCTCTATACAAAAAATTGGTCAGAATAAGAAGAGATAAGGTAAACTACACCATTCACAACTGTACCAAGGAAAATTAAATACCTGAGAATAAAATTAATAAAGGGTGTGGGAGATTTATACAAAGAAAATTATAGAACTTTGTTAAAAAGAAATAGAAGACATAAAGAAATGGTAAGGCATCCCCTATTCTTGGATTGGAAGAATTAGCAATGTCAAAATGATCATTATTCCAAATGAAATATATTTTTAGATAATTTACAAAGAGTCATGAAGAGCTTTAATTTTCTGTTTTCAATTTTTCTAACAAAAAGAGGACGTTTTGATATAACAAAATAATTTTATTACTTTCCTATAGTTTTTGAGCTAATGACATAATTCAGGAGCAAGTTTGGATTACATTTTTATCACTACCATTTTATGCTAGATTACTTTAACAAGTATATTTGTAGTCTATAACACTTTTAAAACAACATCTAAGTTCTTACTTTCAAATAAACTTTTATCCCAAAATACTTGAAATTTCTCTTGCGTTTCTGAATTTTTCCACAATTTGCCTAGAATTGTTTGTTAGATAAAATATTTCCTTTTTCCCTCTTGATTTAATCAAGTAAAACTTGTAAGAAATTAGTTGACTTTGGTTTTTGTGGAAAAACACATAAAATGTAGTGATGACTATAATTCTGAAAAGTATTGATTAGGCATATATTCCCTTTTTTGCATAAGAGAGAAAATAAAGTAGTATTGCACATATGGATCACACTGTACCTTGCTATTTTACTTTATCAACCCCTTAAAAAACATAAAAGTTATAGAAGAATATTTTATTTCTCAAATATACCCTACCTATATTTAACACATTCTTTGGATAGGCCATGTGTATATCTGTACTTTTATCCTTCTGGAACAGAATTTGATTGCATTACTGTGTAAAGCAATTGTTATTTAGGGGAAACAAATAAGGGCTTGAAAATAGAGGTTATAAAATGCTTTACATATTTGTAATAAGATAATATATGTTTGAGAAGTTTAATA
Source organism: Uropsilus gracilis (assembly GCA_004024945.1). Taxonomy (NCBI): domain Eukaryota; kingdom Metazoa; phylum Chordata; class Mammalia; order Eulipotyphla; family Talpidae; genus Uropsilus; species Uropsilus gracilis. Next base: position 30,185 of record PVHY01013750.1, read on the forward strand.
TCCCAACAGATATGTGTTACCCTACTACACTCATCAGCAAGGTGCCCAGAGTCTTCTACTATTGTCCGTAGCCTATTTTATAGAGAATTAATGGAATGGGTAGACCTGTAACTCAAGAATCAACTGTCCTGTCTCTTTGAGGGACTCAGCAGTTATAGGGAATAAGAAAGCCTATGCAATTCAAATATATGGTCCACTTGCTATGGACTGTCTTGTCTTTCTAATTCCTGGATTAAGCACAACAGATTTTTATATATTTTCCAAATATATAAATTGATATATAGAAAAGAAGAATTCACCTTTGTATACTTTCAATTTTGACTAGTTTCTTGTGTAAAATTTCCCACAATGTAGGTACAAACTATAAATGTTATAGATTTATAATGCTAAATATAAATGGTAGTGGTTTGAGATGAAGAAATAAGAAATATGGATTTCAGCGAGCCTATATACACACATATGTACATATTCTGTACATTAAGCACTTATGCGTATGAATATATAAAGTGGCAAGCAAATTTTATTGTTTGTGGCAATAGAAATTTAATATTAAACAAAATAAGGTCCTAGCAATCTTCAAAACATTTAAATTAAAATGAAGCACATTCAATTTAAGAAAGATTAATAAGGATACTTTTCAATAACTAGTGCTGATCTGCCTGCTTCTTGAGCTAAAATGATTATACAAGTCTATCTAGAAAATGTGTTTTTTATTTCTGTGCAGTTTTCTCACATAAAAAATTTCCAGTGAATTTTGTCCTGATAATTGCTTCCATTAAACCAATTTAGAAATCATATATTTTATATATGAATAAGAAATGAAGCAAATTAGATTCAAACACATGCTGTGCAAAGTTCTGTGGCTACATATGGAAATGAAGGACTATTGAGAAATGCTACTTTCTTTTGAATGTTTCTGTCAATTGTATGGCACTGCTAACAATACAACAACGGGAATATTCTGACTTCACATCTTGAAAAACAGCAAAGCAGTAGCTTTTTATTGAATAAAACTGCTGGAACTCTGTAAATATTTTTGGAACCACAATTCATTTTCTTTCTCTGAAATATTTTACAACTTTTCATGCAAGTCAATTTATGCGATAAAAGAAAAAATAAAGTTCAATCTTTGTAATACGAGTGCAGTAGGTTTGTAATGTATTTGTCACACTGATTAAATTGCTCAAGTCTTTACTAAGGATTTTGGATTTATAGTTGATAATCAGTAATTTGAAAACACTCCTTTTTTCAATCATGCCTTTGCTTTAATTCTACTTGCCCTAGCTGCAAAAAAATGTTTAAAAAGTGTTAATTTGTCAATATTCTTTATTACTAATGGCCTTCATTTCAAAAGAGAGATTAAAAAGTATAGAAACATTATACTATTTCAGGAAACTCTGAAAACAAAGAGACAATGGAATTTGAGTACTGTGTCCTGTGTTCAGTTATAACTAATATCATGTTTAAGCTTGAATTTCCTATAGCTTAATTGCATATTCTTTCCTTAGGTTCATTAGACACTTTTTTTTTTCAATTAATGTGATTTGGGTGCTTTTACATGTGATCAAGAATCTTAAGGAATAGATTATTTTTATTTTTTGTTAAGAGAAGTGACATAATACAACTCTATTCAACATGTATGGAACTGGGGAGGATTATATTAAGAAAAACAAGTCAGAAGGAGAAAGAAAATCTGGATGATTTTGCCCATATGTGAATGATAGAGAAGGAAACCTAAGAGTGATACAAAACCAAACCAAAAACAACCCCAAGAAATTTGGCTTTAAAACTGAGGTTACTAGTGTAGGAGTGAGAGAATAGAAAGGAGATGAGGGAGGTAGCATAATGGGTGATGGTGGAAGACTCTGGGCACCTTCGTGGTGAGTATCATCTGATAACACACATCTAATGGGATCATAAATTTCTCAGTCATATACAATTTGTAAACCAACTTCATCCTAGTTAAATCTCCTTCCCTCCCCCCTCTTTCTCTCTCTATATATACATATATACATATATATATATCATATATATATATATATATCACCTCCACACACATGCATACATACATACATACACACACAGATTGGTGGATTTTGAAAAAAGAATAATATGATCAAATTTTTATTTTTCTAAATTATTTTGATCACTATAATAAAGAAGGTATGAGGAAGGTAAGAGTAGAAACTGAAAAAAAGTATACTAAAAAAGTAAGATATAAAAAAGGATGCCAGGACTAATGTATCAGCAGTGACAATGGGAAAGAGGACTACTTGAGATACAAGCAGAAGAAATTGTCAGGTCTTGTTGATTTGGATGCAGGCAGTGTGTGTGAGGGAGCTATAAATGATGGTATCCAGTTTCTTGTGTGAGAAACATGAGAAATAGAAATGTCAGTTACCATGACTGGTAGCATTATGGTGAATCCTATTTAGATGACAAGATTGCAAATCCAATTTTATATATATTAAATTTAAGAAATTAATTTGACCTCATCAATTTTGTGGTTTGCCTATTTTTACTAAATATTTGTACTTACAGTTATGAATTTTGTTGTTTTTACATTATTTCCTTTATTTTCATATCTTAAAATTTGGAAATTTTAACTTACCCAGCTAGTAATTTAAAGAGCTTTTCCCCTAATAGATTACTCTTCTCTTAAATAAAAAAATCAAAAATAGATGCCTATATAAAAAGGACATCATATAGATTGAATACCTAAGTAAGGATATATATCATAAACACAGATGGAAATTCTACATAAAATTAATGGTGATAACCATGTTTGGATTTTTGCGAGACCTATAATGAACCTCAAGAATTTAAGATGGATATAGCAATAACAATAAGGGGAAAACTACTGTGGAAAAATGCCTATCATGGAAAAAAACAATAATGACAAATACTGAAAATATGAATATAATATGATGAGTTTTATATTATTCTATATAAACACATTAAAATAACTAAGAGGTATTATCACAGTTCATTCTAATGATCAGTAAGTCAAAATGCATTTCTAAATCTTAATAGATCTAGGAGTTATCCTCATACAGAGAAGTAGCTTAGTTTTTATATTCATCTGTTAGTTTTAGTTTTATTTAGTTGTTTTTGATTCCCGTTTACTGAA